>VUQJ01037663.1:12382-31639 GCA_015108635.1 Andinoacara biseriatus
CTTTGTGATTATACAACACTCTGCATTTAATTGATAGTTATTGTTAATCTCTGGCTCTCTTCCACAGTTTGTCTTTTATCCTGCCTCCCTCCTCTCACCCACAAGCAGATGACTGACCCTCCCTGAGCCTGGTTCTCCTCGAGGTTTCTTCCTGTTAAAAGGGAGTTTTTCCTTCCCACTGTTGCCAGGTGCGTGCTCATAGAGGGTCATCTGATTGTTTGGGTTTTCTCTGTAATTATTATAGGGTCTTTACCTTACAATATAAAGCTCCTTGATACAACTGTTTGTTGTGATTTGGTGCTACATAAATCAAATTGAATTGCTTTTTTTCAAAGATGGCTAAAGGAAAAAATTTCATCTTTTTAAATAATTTAATATGTGTTGCTGATCATTTAAAAATTAACATCTGGGTAAAATTGTGTGTCCTGTCATGTCCACGACATGTTTTTATCTTTTTTTTTTCATCATATCCAGATAACCTAACAAGAAGCCAGTCGTAATTGCTGGTATCACTTTCTTTCCCAGCTGAAATATGGGACTGGGAATCACCGCAAGCAATCACGGTTCATATTTCAAGCAGAGGATCAGTGCTGGGAAATATTCCGAAATCAAAAAAAGCATGGAAACTTGGGGCCCACAAGACTTCTGCTGGCAGCTTTCTCTAGAGATGACATGAATGTTTTCAGTTGTGAGGACGTGAACAGTGTGGTGTTTGCTGGCAGCTGCTGATGCTGGAACAGGATGAGAGTCAGGCTGACTGACAGCTCGGTGTTCCTCAAAGGAAACTCATTATCATATTCAGCTAAACGCCACCACCTCTGCCGACACACAGAGAGGGAAGACTGGCTGCGAGATTCCTCTCTGATGGATTTTTTTCTTCCAGATGCACCAATATCATCATTAATTCAAAGAAGTATTTGAATAATTAAAGTGGGTGTAATACTAGTACAGTAGCAGCTCAGAATGGTAAAAAATAGGTGATAAATACAGTGTGGAGATGAAAATTTAAATATTTAAATAAACTGGAAAAAGCTTATGAAGACAGCAGGGTGCTGACTGAGAAATATAAATATATAAAAAGGGGAAATAATGAGTTTAATATAAAAGAAGAAGAGCAAAGTCTTTAAATGACTGGGATAGAAAGACTAGTAATGTATATTCACTATGTGATGTATGTCTAAATTTAACATTAGACAGGGTCCTATTCCACTTTTATTTATTTCCTGTAGATGCCAGTGGTATATGGTCATATTAAATATGATCCGAGTTTCAGCATATGTGAGTCAAAAGCCTCAGACTGCTTAAAACACTCAGTTTCACAGTTGGTTCTACTTTCATAGCTATTTGATCTTACTGAGGAGATATCCTTATACTGTCAGTCAGCACAGAAGCTCCACCCATGCACAGTTGGCGGGTCCAGCCAATAATAATGAAGCTAGCTTAAAGAAGAGACAGGAGCTTATAGCATGCTTCAGCTCAGTAAGGAGCTCTGCAAGGGCTCAGGTTAAAGATGCAGTGTGTAAAATCTCACCACTAGATGTCAGTAGATTCGAGATTGCAGTCAAATGATTTCTGTTTTCTTACCCCTCCCCAAAAGTGCATATGGTGGCCACAGTAGGACAAATAACTCTGGCCTCTGTTCACCTGTAGTGAGTGTAGGCCATCAGTCTACCTTCTACTTCAGCTCTCAGTATGCGGCCACATCCATTTACTTTGGACAAGGCTGTAAAACTTTGTGAAAGGAGTCTTATATGGGTCAATGAGTTAGTGAAGCTCAATACTGACTAAAAATGTGATACTGAGGTGAGTTGCTGAGGATATCCTGAAGTTTTCTGTCAGTAAGCGCCGCTGTTTTTGCTGCTGTTAGCCCCTGTTAGCTGCTGTTAGCTGCCATTACTGAAACTGCCTTTGAAGTTGATCTGACATCTGCACTGTATCACTGCTGCTGTTCCTCCAAATATAATCCGAGCCTATAGCAACTTGATTTCATTTTAATGTGCACTGTATAGTGTAATTTGAATGACAATAATGTCTATGTCCATTGTTGGACTTGGCTACTTAGTGAATACACTCTCATACGATGTCAGAATGGAATCAAACTGTTTATCAGAAGGAAAGTATGATTTTTATGACACTCTAGCCTAACATTAGCTGGCATAATAACAATAACTTTATTTGTATAGCACTTTTCAAAGCAAAGTGTTACAAAGTACTTCACATGAGTGTACATGTTATGGCATACAGACACGTAGGCATAGGCAAAGATTAAAGGAAAGCTAATCTATGAAAATGTGTTTTCAGCAGTCGTTTGAAGCAAATCCCAGACTCCGCCAACCCCATAGGCTGAGGAAGGCTGTTCTAAAGTTTGGGTTTAAGATTATACCAAGGTTCTTAGCAGATGATTTGTTGTTATTGGCAAGGGGGCAGATGAACTGACTAACCTCCTTTGAGAAATTGTCAGGTCTAAACACTAGAATCTCAGTTTTACTAGAATCGAGATGGAGGAAATTTCAATCATTAATGTCAGAGAAGCATTCAGTGAGATAGGAGGGGCTGTTGAGGTTGTTGGGCTTAACAAAGAAATACAACTGTGTATCATCTGCACAACAGTCATAGGAGATTCCATTAAAACCATTACGCAGATGGCCCAGGGGGTAACATATATAAAGAAAACAGAATTGGTCCAAGGATTAAGCCCTGGGGGACTCCACATAAGAAGGGTGCAGGAGTGTAATTTTTAATAGAGCTTTTTCGGTGCTGTGGTTTTGTTGATAACCAGATTTGAAATTTTCAAAGATGTTGTAACTGTCAAAGATGTGGAAACTGGCCTGTAATTATCTACAATAGTGGGGTTAAAGGAGGGTATTTTAAGATGAGGAAAGACGCTGGCTGTTTTTAAATAATCTGGACTGTAGCCCGATGAAAGGGACTGATTTATTGTACAGAGAATCTGACTTTTAACAGTGCTATGTTATCCAGAATTCATGAACATATACTATTAAATTAGTTAACTAAGTTACTAATATCTGAAAAATCTGTTGATCACATTGTGATTCAAAAGGAGAGCTGAAAAAACCTGGTTTAAGCCAGTCTCAGTGATACAGAAAATGTCTAATGTTTGAGAGGTGACAAAGAATAAGAATAAACAATTTATTGGAAAAATGATCAATTTAAAAAAAAAAAGACTATAACTGCAAGAGAAAGGCTTCAGAGGCAGAGGCTCACACTGCACAGTAATTAGATTATTAAACCCGGGTCTGCAGATATGGTCAGTATTAAATTTTGTCTGTCTGTGCCTTATAAACACAGAAATATAATGTTAGCTTATAAACAGCTGCTGTTGTTGTTTAGCCAGCTCATTGCCAGCTGTCTGGAGATGGGAAGATACCAAATCATCATAATAATCTGTTCACAATAAGTAGCTGTGACAATATTGGCAATAAATTAACAGGTTTGTGCATGTTCTCATGTGTTAGGGCTCTAACTTCAGTTCAGAAGGTGCATGGACTTTGAGATTTTGTCCTGATATACCCTGTTCGGCATGAGGCCTCATTTTTCAGAATCTGGAGATAAAGTGTGCAAAGGTAATATTACACATAAACAGTACCCAGAATTACCCATGACAGAGCAGCCAAGGAAAAGTTCCTCCGACTCATCTCTTCAGCTTTCCTCCACAAAATACGAGCAGAGCTGCAGGTTTCTGTTGGATTAGACACACATTTATACCTCACTGCACTCAGAGTCAAACCGATAACACCACCCTGAGTCCTCCGCTTGTCCAGTAATCCATTTAGCTGCACACACTCTCCGAGATTAGTTCCCGCACAGATCTCAGCCTCCATCTCCAGCTCCGACTGATCGATACCAACAACAGTGATTAAACATCCTCCTGCTGAGCACAGACACCAAGCCCAGTGTTTACCCTCAGCATGTAACACCACCTTAACCCCGACTGCACAGGTGTTCAGATTATATCTATTAGAGAACCTAAAAATTCAAAAATGAAGGAAGTCAGCACACCTGTATTTAAAAGATGATGTCATCTCATGTTTGAATGAGTCTTTACTCAGTTTTTACTGAAAAAAAAAAAGAGAGACTAGTTTTGCCAGTTCTTATTGTTTTCATGTCTTATCTTTATGATTTGTACATTTGGGCTGAAATATATTGGCACTTTTTATATTTACTTATTCATATAAGACAGGACATAAATCTATATTTGCCACATCAATAAAACACAGGCCATAATTTCACAATCAAAACTGCAATTTCAAAATGTGCAGATTTGAATGTTTCCTGCTTCGTATTGGGTCAATCATCGTCTCTCTGATGGAGCTCAAACTGTTTCTGCAGATTGTTTTAAATCCAGGCTCCAGTGTCAGGCCCGGTGTCGTGTCCTCACAGCATAAGATGTCGTTCTCAACTGTAATGTGCAGTTTTACACTGACAGTCCACACAATATCACACTGCCTGCAGTCAGGCATTCTCCAGATTAACTTTCTTTTTTCATTTAAAAATTGTTCTTTTTTAAAAAATTTTTGCAAAGATTTAACTGATGGTTTTACAGCAGGGGTGTCAAACATGAGGCCTGCAGGTGAGAATCAGCCCACAGGAAGTTTTTGTAAAGTGTAAAACTTGCAGAGGTCATTAAGATTTACAAATTTTCAATAAAGAGTTATAAACAGTTATTCTTGATGTAGTGATGCCAGTTTTACAACACTGAAGTGAATTAGTAAGGGGAGCAATATTTCTAGGTCTCAACAAGCTGTTTGAATCATTATGCAGTAAAATAATGTATTCTTTGGTTCCCAAGAACTCCATTTTAATGATTCTGCATCATTTTTTAATCCTCTGTACAGAGTGTAAATGCATATGTAATGACAGCAGGCTGAGCTAATATAGAAAAACTGGCTGTGGCAGGCAGGTTAGACCCCAGTGCAGGACTCTGGACAGACATAACCTTAACTTCATTTTTATTTTGCTGGGAAACTCAAATCAGACAGAGCTGGACAAGGCCAGCAGAATAAACTACGGAGCTTCACAAAACAGGATGCAGACTGATGGAGAGCTTACAGCCGGCAGGAGCCAATGATGAGGATGCAGCACGGAGCAGAGAAAACAGAGACAATAAATACACAGGATAATGAGACAACAGGAAATAGCAGAAAAGGACAGGTGGACAGATGATCCTAATGAGACAGGGAGGAAGCCAAACTCAACACAGACACACACAGACACACAGGGACACACAGAGGAGACAAGAAGAGATTAAAAGAAGGAAGTGAGAAAACAAATAAACAGAAACAAATACTTGATGCATGAAACAAAAGGCAGGGACTCAGGGGGAAACAATAAACTGGAACCATAACAGAACTCACAACAACCAAAGAAACACAGAAGGAATAAACAACATGAGACCCTCAAACATTGCAGGTTTGGGGACTTTTGTGTTGGCTTCATTTTTTTGTCCTGGGTGTTCTCGTTTGCAAACAGACACATTTATAGGAAATGACCCAGAATAACCCTTCATCTAACACAGACCTGAGGAGAGCCAGCTCTGTGTGAAATGCAGCTGGGCGAACCAGCTGAAATTAATTTTGTATAGGATGTGGACACCTGAGTGGATTTCTTGCTACACCTGAGCAGAAGAAAGTTTGACTTTAAGAAACTCTCACCGGCCCTCAGTCTCCTCTTCCTCCTCTGCTCTGGGGGGTCTCGTCACCATTAATGTCCGTATCTGCTTGAGGCTGTAATTTCCCGGATGTGCTACCGAAGCGGAGAGTAAGCTCCATTTTCTTATTGACCAGGCGTTTCTGGGGGCAGATTACACCGAGGGCCTGTTCTCTGCTTTGTTCGGGCTGTGTGAGGCAGCAGGTGCTTCATCCTGATAATAAATAAAAACCACAGAGAGCGAGGCGGAGCAGCAGCAGGGATTTCCTCGCATACCTGAACACCACTGTCTGTCTCATACGCAATGACGACTCCTCATGTTTCCATGTTTCCTAAAGCTGTATCAGCTTTTTTCCCCCCCCTCCTTGTTTTCTTACAGGCATTTTAAATTCCCAAAGACCTCCAACTAAACAGAAATCCCTCCACCTGATGTAGCTTTCGTCTTGGGACGCAGGATGATTGGATGCAGTGATTTATTTTTTCCTGGTTTGACTTGATGATGGTGCAGGTGTGTAACTGTTCCGTCACCTAAACGTAGACACATTGGTGGAGATGCCACCTGTGAAGCAAGCTCAGCATATCCAGGATAGCTTTTCCTTATCTCGCTTCACTAAACCTAATGTCAGTAATCAGGCTAATCGCTCACAATGGAGCCTGTCCCAGCTGACTTGAAAAAAATACTCCAATGGTCAAACTGAATGTTTCCTGTAGCATGAGGGCCTCGGATGCCTGCAGCTGCTCCATCAGGGTAGAAAATGATGGGGTCTCCTGCTCTCCCATCCACCTGCTCACATTCCCTCATGTTCCCCTCCCACAACACGGACAAATTAAAGCCCAGTAGTTCTCATTACTGCAGAAAGATCAGAGAATCCAGCTCGCGCTCATTCCCAGGGCATCAAATACGTCCCTTCTGTGTCAGCACATGGTGTCCTTTAGTGGAGGCTCTGTGACCCACAGGACACGGGAAAACTGGAAGCTGAGCGTGAACTCTGCTGGTTGAAAGAGAGAAAGTTTTAATAAGAGCAGGCTGCACACACATCTGGTGTGACCTGATGGCTTGGATTCAGTAGGTTATCTGAGCTGATGTATTTGTGAAGCTATGATGACCAAAGGTGCCCTTTATTGAGTTTGGGAGAAATCAAAGCCTTTGGAGCAATCGGAGCTTTTGGCTTACAGAAATTAGTTGCACATACTCCCACCTCATTATGTGTCATGTTGAATACAAGGATCGACTACTGTGAGAGCAAATATATGAATGACAATATCAACAAAACAGGAAAAACCAAATAGGTCCCCTTTACCAGCCACGGGCAACATAAAATGAATGCATGCTGACTCGGCTTTTTTTCCTGTCTTGTTTTCCTTCATTTAGAGAATGAAGCTGTGTTTGATTTGAGTTTTCACTGACATTTAAAAAATGATCAATGGTTAATGGCACTTCTTTAAAGGATGACATCCTCACTGTGTGTTCACCAACTTCAGTCTTAAAAAAAATACCTCATCTACAGGCGGTTACTTGTTAACTGTTGTTAATACAGGTGCAGATGCTGAAAACAGCTGTTAGAGCAGGAGCAGGTGTTCCCAGATGACGTTTCATTATTTCCGGTTTACAGATTTTATGCTTCAAGTTGGAGGCGTGTTGGAGTCAGGTCACGGAGGCAGCAAAGAATTCCAGACATTTCCAGTTTCTCCTGAGGGGTTCCCAAAGTGTTCCCATCATCTCCACAGAGTTCTGGTTCTACCCCGAGGTCTCCACACAGTTAACACAGTGCCCACATTTCTGTGGCTGTGGAACCAATGCTCCTATCAGCCTCACCCTCCACTCATGAACAAGCTCAGAGAACCGTGACCTCAGACTCAAAAGAACATTATGAAAGGTTCCCCTGCTTTGTTTAGCATTAGCCTCGTGGCCCAGTCAGACATAAGTTGCCCTGCACACACTGCTGGGTTCAGCGCACAGCTGGAGGGAGTCACGGAGGGCAAAATGCTGCTTTTGCAGTACTTGCAGGGGGGCTATGGCACTCTGTGTCTTCTTAAATATTTTCTGTTACATTTACACTCCTTGTCTTTTTTTTTTTGTAATAGTAAAAAAAAAAATAGTGAAAATTTATGAGGAGGTGAGGAGAGAGATCTTTAAGGTCTTCATTACATCCTGCTGTTATAAGACATGATCTGAGTGTCTTATAATGAGCAGTGATTGCCTCAGTTTAAAGTGTGCAGACTGCTTAAATCATGCAGCATTTAATTTTCATGGATCAATGTGTTTTGTGTTTCACTGCAGGTTAAAGGATTTCTGTCTGCTTGAGGAACATGCAGCTTCCTCCCCAATAAACATCCTTAAAAACAACAGGCAGATAATCAGTCCAAGTGGCCAACGGTCAGCCTCAGCCTGGGACAAGAGGACCTGAAGACAGCGAAGGTGCATCCAGTATCGTGCAGCCATCCATTCATCTTCCTCCTCTTCAAAGAGGGGATAAATCACTTCGCCTCACAGGGCTGAAGTGGCTCTAATGAACCTGATGAGCGGTGGAGTTTGTTTTTGATGTGTATTGAACAAGAGGACAATCAGCCATCACTCTCTGTGACTTATTAACCTAGAAATGTGAATCATCCATCTCACTTTCCACACACTCGGGTGTGTTTCCCCCCCCTGTTCAGCTCAGTGCGCTGAGGACCGTCCTCGCCGCTACCGCCTGCAGATAAACGGCAGGCAGAGACGAGCCTTTATCCACTCCCAAACTGCTCGTTTAGAAGTCGTCCGGCGGAGGCACATAATGGGCTCAGTAATGAGCAGCGGCGCGGTGAACAATGGAGCAGATGGAGGGTTTTTTTTCAGCGTAATAAAGCTGCAGTCATTGTTTCTCCGCTGAGGTGCAAGAATTTCTCCTTGGTGATGTTTACATGCAAACCATCAGCAACCAGCGGGAGGACATTATTCAGATAATACTGTTTACATGATGGTTTTTATAATAACCTGGGCTCATTTCTTAAAGGGTCATTCACTCAGACAGAAAATATATTTCCCCACTTTCTGTTATCTGTTCGTGCAGAGAATACAATTAGTGGCCGGAGCCTTTTTATGACTAATTTAAGTGGGAGTGGGTCTGTGTTTACAGCACTAAATAGAAAGGAGACAAAGTCAAAACTAGGCAGCAACCTCTGGGGCTGAATAATAAAAATATTACAGTTCCACTAATGTCCACTTAAGGCTGACTCCATCCTCATAATCGGTGAGTCAGTCCTCATAGACTCCCATGTTAAAACTTTAAAGCAGAAATGTTTACAGGCTGATACCGAAGCTGCTTTGGCTTCACTGAGTTGTTCCCACTTTCATAACAACTGTAACGATGACAAAGGTTAGCCCACAGTTTATCTGGTTCCCCAGCTTCACCTCAAGGAAACGTACTTAAAAAAAAAGACCGCCTACCTGCTTTCCTGTGAGCTCCAGTGAAAGTGTCATGAGGTGAAAAGTTAGGAAAAGAGAAACACGGTGCTCAGAGAAGCCGACGGCACTTACACAAAACTCTGTAACAGTGTCAGAGTGAATGTTCTTGGTGTGGAAACTACACTCACTTTTTTACTCTTCAACTTCTCATTAATTTAAATATCTAATCAGCCAATCATGTAACAGGACGTAACTCAGTGCATTTAGAAATTCAGACATGGTCAAGACAACCTGCTGAGGTTAAAACTGAGCATCAGAATGAGGAAATAACGTGATGTTGTTGATGCCTGACAGGCTGGTCTGAGTGTTTCAGAAAATGCTGGGATTTTCCCACAGAACCATCTCTGCAGTTTACACAGAAGGTCCAAAAAAGAGAGCAGCGGCTCTCTGGGAGAAAATGCCTTGTTGAGGTCAGAGGTCAGAGGAGACATTCAGATGGTAGGGTCAGAATTCGGTGTAAACAACATGAAAGCATGGATCCATCCTGCCTTGTATCAACAGGTCAGGCTGCTGCCAGTGTGATGGTGTGGGGGATATTTTCATTGCACACTTTGGGCCCCTCAGTATCAACTGAGCATCGTTTAACCTCCACAGCCTTCCTGAGTGTTGCTGCTGACCATGTTCATCCTGTTATTACCACAGTGTACCATCTTCTGATGGCTGCTTCCAGCAGGATAACACAACTGGTTTTGTTAACCTGTAATTAAGTTCACTTCATCATCACTCTGAGACAGGATGTTTCTAATTTTAGAAATATTGCACAAATGCAAAAAAGTGGCCTTACATATCTGTTTAATGTGTGCATTGAAGGACATATCCTGGTTGAAAATGACTCCAAGATTCCTCACAGAGGAAGATTGTAAGTAAGATTGTTTGCAAGATGGGGCCGAGCACAAGAACTTCAGTTTTATCTGTATTTAGAAGCAGGAAATTAGACCTTTTTGTTTTTAAGACATTCCTGCAGTTTAACTAATTGATGTGTGTCATCTGGCTCAATAGATAGATAAAGCTGAGTATTATCTGCATAATAATGAAAATGTATGCAATGCTTTCTGATAATAAGGGAAGCATGTATAATGTAAATATAATTGGTCCTAGCATGGAACCCTGTGGAACACCTTTGGGATGTGGTGGAATGGGAGCGTCACATCATGGTTGCAGCTGAAAAATCTGCAGCAACTGTGTGATGCTGTCATATATGCAAGGACTAAAATCTCTGAGGAATGTTTGTCGCACTTTGTGAATCTGTGCCATGAAGGCAAAAGGGGATACATCCCAGTACTAGAAAGGTGCAAATAATACGTCCACTGCGTGTATATCATCCTGAAGACGGACTACACAAAAAGCAGATCTTGGACACTTGTTATTGTTGTTGAATGCAGGGAGGAGATTTGTTGCTCAATCTTTCTACTCATATCTTCACCCCGTGCTGCAGAGATGATTCAGTGTTTGAGGAAGATGTTTAAATTCACTGCAATCATTATAATACAGCTCATATTCTTTGTTTATAGAGCCTTTTTCTATCAATAAATCTACATTTGTGACACAAGGCAACAACTTAAACAGATTGTCACAGCTGCTGTGGGTTTAACAGACTCTTATTAAATGTTCAAATCATATCATCAGGTTATGGCATGAAATGGAAAACTCTGTTGGTTTTATGACAGTGTGATGGTGTGTCATCTCCTCTCTTTGGATAAAGGATGGTCCAGTGTCTCCTCTAATAAAGAAAGGATTGAAGCATCCTTCTTTAATATTTAGAGAGTTCAGCCAGCTCTTATTATGGCTGCAGATTCTTCTTGTTAGGAACCTTTCTGACTTTGACTGTAGCCCTAATCACAGAACTGGACCTCTGCATTAAAATTGTGGTGTCGGAGCCTTCTGGAGGATTTTTAGTAGAGTTTCACATTTGCTCTGGTACAGACCAAGAAATCTGTGCTCTGGTATTCTAGTGTTATTATTATTATTCACATGTTATTTAGCAATAACTAGTTTTATCTTGCTAACCGAGCTTGTAAGCATTAGCTTCCTATTACATACTAAGACAATCAGTGCTACAGGCACTGAGATGCCAGCCCCTCCCCTTCTATCCCCTCATTACAGCGTTCCTCTGCTCCTACATTTGGATGCCAGTGTGCATTTCCTCTGCCTCCTTATTTCAGCATATTTCCTCCAGTTTCCATCTGAACCATCATTTTGACGTTCTTCCGCTCCATTTTCTGGCACCTGGTTCCCAGTTTGCCATTTCAGCATTCTTCTGTTAACATTTGTGGCTCATTCTCCACACCTTCCATTTCCTCATGCCAGCCTTTGTAGCAATTTCACAGCCTCCTTTTCCCCCTCTATGTTTCCACCCATTTCCATCAGCAGCTTGGTTGCCAGTTGCACATATTGCTAACCCGACCTCTTTTCCTCCATCTTACCTGCTTGAACCCAAAGCTGATTATACAGAACTTGAAAAACTGCAGGTGTAGAATCGTTTGAGCCCACTGATGTAGACATAAAACATGCAACAGTATGTGCAGTCAAACCTGTGTGAATTTAGCTGAAGCAGCTCAGTAACCTGCCATCAATAGGCTGCTTACTGAGTCAAAGGCGAGCATTGCATAGTTTGATTCTGCTCCTCAGTGAGTCCAACCTGGAGAGTGCAGTGAATTATCGGCGACACTTCAGATGATGTGGGCTCATTTGAGTTCTGAACAGTTAAAAAGGCTGTTAGCAAGCGCAGGAACTCACTGCTGAGCCAGCCTACAGAAACATGGAGAGCTGCATGCAGTCAGCAGGCCTCAGACTGCACACAGTGTGAGGCTCTGCCAGCACGGCAGTGGGTCGCATTAAAGTGGCACAAAGTGGCTTTAAATTCTGGAAACAATAGAGCTGCAGCGAAAAGACAGAAGCTCCTGAAGATCTGAAGACTAGATCAATGTTCCTCTCTGACACCAAACGGACCAACACAGATTCTAACTGCTGCAGCCTCGTAGCTGGTCATCAGTCTGATGCACACCATTAAAGTAAAAGAAAAGCAAAGGAACTCTCAAAGTTTCTTAATTCTGGACCATAATTTGCTAAATAAACATCAAGTTTTATCCAATAAGATTCCAGCAGAAGAAACCACAAACTCATGAGAAAAATGTTTACTGAGTTCACCAGTTAATTAGAAGAAAAACCATTTTCTCATAGACTGCCATATGGTGGGAATTTTTTTAATTTCCCTCTGCTGGCCAATAGAAAGCACACACATGCAAGGCTACATCCATCCTTTAGATACAGTCTATGGTCCCAACCCCGCTGCTGCTACTTCAGAGACTTCATGTGTCAGTTTCTCCTTTATGTTGATTCACTTTTGGGGTGAAAGTGAATTATTAAAAAACCTGGAAAGAATAAACTCAGTGTGGGTGAGCAGTGGTCAGGAGCACGGTCAGAAATCGACTGCACAGTTCATTTAGCAGCTAAATTAGCCAATGCTGCTGAGCCTGATGAGCTGCGAATGCCAACAGCTCAAAAATTTTAATCTCAGTTCACGTCCTGCCAATAAACATGACATCCATGACTCTGAGAGTTCACTGCCTTTTGAATTCTTGTGTTCATACTGTACGTTTGTCACATTAAGTGAGCCTAAAAAATACTTTAGCTCCACATTTTAGTTTAATTTAAGAGCTCCAATGTGAGAAAGTTATGCAGCTGTCCTATTTACAGTGCCCAAATGGCTGCTGTTGCAACTATTTCCCATTTTGTCATGAGACCAGGTTGGATATCAGCAGCTCAAGTCGAGGTAGGTCCAGATGCGACTGAGGTCTCCAGCCATGTTGATGAAGGTGCGGGAGGATGCAGCCTTGCAGAAATGGTCCCTTTAGCAGCAACTTCAAGCTGCCACACGAAGAAGAAGAAACTACTAAAGGCACACTAAGAAATGAGTTCTCATCATCATTAATGCCGCCTCTAATTGGATCCTTCAAATAGTTTTCATCAGTATGAAGAGTGAAGCGAGCGTGGCAGCCTGCAGCTTCTCTCTCATGATATACGACACATTTATGAATACACAATCAGTCTTCGTGTCGGCTCTCATTTTATATTCATGTACTTCGGTGCTTCAGCAGACAGGACAGGAGACTTTAAGACAAACAGCGATCGCCTTTTTCTAACTCAAAGATGTGTTTAAATTCACAGGAGAACAATTAAGATGCTGAAGCCTGTGTGCTCCCGGCGCCTGCAGCTGTAACTGCACAACAATTTTCATATTAATATTTATGTCATGCAAGAACTGAAAACACAATACTTCACGTGGTCTCCACAGACTCCGTCAGTAAAAGTTATTTGCTCATTATTTTTTCTTTATTTTCCACCTCTGGCAGCTGCAGGGTGAAATCAGCTGTTTGGCCTCAGCAGCTGCTGATCAACAATCAGTGGAACATCTGCAGCTGCCACGGGGAACCAGGGGAAGATTCAAAAACTCAAAAGATGATTTTTAAAAGGAGCCAAAGCAGCTAAGATTAACTCAGGTCCCCAAAAAAATCAGTCCAAAAAAAGCTGTTGGCTTTCAGCGGGTTTACTGAAAAAGTGTATTATTATGTTTATTTTCACTTATCAATGCAGTTTGAATAAATAAAACTTGTGACAGACTGCAGCGCAGAGCTGTAACCTGAGAAAAACATGTGAAACATTATGAAGTGGAAAACTTTGAAGCTGAAACCTCAAATCAGGAAGAATGGAAATGTTTGGCTTTAAGGATGAGCAGCCTGAGACAGCCGGAGGAGGAGGAGGAGGAGGAGGAGGAGGAGGAGGAGGAGGAGAGCGGGACTTTGGTTGACTGAAGCTGAGCCGTTCAAACTGCAGCAAAAAGATAAAAACACACACCAAAAAAAACCCACCACATCTGACCACAACAAAGTCCCTCCGAGCTGCTAAATGAGTTAAACTGCTGGTTTCATAAACTCTTCAAGCACTGCCACAGGATCAGACACATTTGCACCAATTTGTGCCTTTAAAAACACTCAGTGTGAGAGATCTGCTGTGTTTAAAATGCAGTGTTTTTACACTAATTGAAGGTGAAGAGCGACGAGGCGTCAGCTGTTCGCAGTCAGACTCTGTTTGTGTCGCTGCTGTTTGACCTTTCAGAGACATTTCACACACCAAATAAACTCTGCTGACCTTTGATGCTCACAAACACTGCTGGGAAAATTGACCACAGCACACGGGAGCGTTTCCCATCACGCATGTGAGGATCTCATCAAAAAAATAACTCGGTACCTCTAAAAACGGGCCTCACATTCCAGCTGTGAATTAACCTCCCAAAAATGTCTGGTGTTTACTAAAAAAGTTTTTTCTTCCAAGACGACCCTTTCCCAAAAATGTTCCCGCTTCTTTAAAGATTCTCAGCATGTCAGGAAAAAGTCCTGATTATCTCTATAAGAGCCTCTGAGATGTTTTTCTCTGGTGCTTTGGGTTCATCCAGCTGTTACTGTTTGACTGATGTGCTACTAACCAGGATCAGACACAAAGTAACCCAACCGCTCTCGCTCATTAAAACAATCATAAACACATTCTTTATCTGTTTAACACGTGCACAGCTGCAGTCCTGGACTCAGTTTCATTTATGGTGATTAACACAGAAATGATCTCGTGTAAAGCTGCGAGGTGGAAACATGTTTCATTAACTCGTTAGCTGGAGCGCTTTTTGTCACCGACCTGAGCTTCACATTCTGACTGGAGGAAACTCGTCCGTCTCTGGACTGTGTTTGTTTCCATCATCAGCTCTTTTCCTTATTGAACAGCTTCCCAAATTTATACAGCCAGATGCAAGAAGCCGGCTAACAACATCTATGAACACCGTCACTGGGAGGATGGATTAGACGGAAGCAGCAAATGTTCAAATGCTTCATATCAAACAAAATCTCCAGCAGGTACTTCACTGATATGTTACGGCTCAAAGAATCTGCTAGAAAGGAACTCAAATGCAAGTTAAAATAAAGACTAAACAATAAATAATGTGCATGCTTCCTTAAACTCTGCATGAAAGGTCACTCAGGAGTCATGACCTTTCATGACCGCCATCCCTTTCTGTAAAATTACATTTAAAAGCCTAAAACAGTGTTGGTAAGATGGCAGAGAAGAGAATTCACACTCCAAGTAAAACTTTTAATTTCTGAGTTGCATTTAAAAATGTAATTCAATTAACCCCCCCCCCCCCAAAATAAATAAAATAAACACAAAAATAGACTTTGAATGACTTTCAGGATTTTTGGTGGTTCAAGTCTCAAATTTATGAGAAACTAAGTGCCAAAAATTGAATCCAAATGATTTAAACGCACCATTTGCCTTTCAGTTTTTGCCATTCAGGCCTCCTTTCCTCTAATCCTTCCTCCTTCCTCTCTGACAGCCGCACGGTTGTGAAGATTTGAGGCATCTGTAAATTTACACGCTGCTCCAAAAACAGATTACATGAATCTCATCTTTGTGAATACTGGAAGCAGAAAAGGTGCAGCAGCGATAGAAGCTTTAAAAACATGCGTCATTCTGGATGAAAAGCTGCTGTGACGATGGTCGGTGGGCGTCAGCTTTGGTTTGGATGCTTTTGGGGAACAGCTGAGATTCAAACCTCCACACGTGTTCTTCACGGCTCTTCACGCTCTGTGAGCGGCCTCTTCATCCTGCAGGTCACCTGCGGGCTTTTGTTTTGGCCGCATGATTTTGCTCTCACAGCAGTGAGAAAAGTAGATTAGCTTTGGGCCAAAGACAGAAATATTCAGAAACAAATGATTTGAAGAAAAACAAAATCGCTCCAAGCTATCGATAAATGAGGTTTCGGTGTTGGAGCAAATTAAAAATCTTTAAATGGGCCATCTGCTTGGCTTAATTAGGACAGCGGTCAAATTCAGGAAACTTGTGATCAGCAGGCTCGTGTGGATGTTTTTGCCATTGTCCATTTTGCATTTCTTGCCTCAAAGCAACATGGACGAGGGACACAAACTCCCTCATGGCTCCTGTCCCTCAATTAGCAGCTGATTGTAATTATGTCACATATAAAAACAAAAGAGTCCATGTAGACATGCGTGCCATGTCCTCAATAACTAAAAAAAGACATGCACAATACATGGTAACAAGTAAAAGGCCTCCTGCTTTGTGACCAAACACACTCCTTATTTGTAGCTGAAGAACTTTAGTAATGAAGCAAACAGCCCCATTTTGAATCAAAGTAAAAGAAACTCCGTGTTGTGGCTAAATTAAAGAAGCTGTGTTGTAACTGAAGAAGTGTCACTACTTAAATCACCCTAATTAAGTGTCCCCATTTTGTAACTTAAGAAGTGCCAGCTTGATCCTGTCAAACAGCCAGCATGGATGTACAGTAGCCACCTGAAAGTGTGTGTGTGTGTGTGTGTGTGTGTGTGTGTGACAAAGAGAAAGATGATTTTTAAAGGCATAAACAGCCCGTGGAGGCTCAGCTCTCTGATCTCTGAGATTCCTCAGCTGAGAGGAGCTCCTCATGGATGCGGGCTCATCGTAGCTGCTGCTTTGATGGACGCGCCATCGATGGCTCACTCGCGCAGACTGCAGACCTCCACTGAGGTCGAACACAAAGCGCCTGCAGCCACTCAGACGTCTCCTGAACACCCCAGACGCTCTCTTTGTGCCGGTGTGAAGACGTTCATTGAGTTAAATCGTGCTGAGGTGTTTTTGAACCAAACCGTTTCATTTGGAGCCAGAAAACCAAAAATATTCTGACGCTGCCCTTTGAAATCGTTATGGTGGGAAACTGTAGACGTTGTTAATATTCTGCACACATTTTTAAATTAAATAGATAATTTCCAGGCAGACTGTTTGATATTATCATCTTTGTTCCAATTTTCCAAAAGATGTGTGGACGTCATCTTTGGATTTCACCAAATCTTTGTCGATATTTCTGTTACATTTTTATTAGATTCCTTGGAAATGTTTGGATTTAACATCTGACAAATTTCTCCATAATTTTAGAGATTTTTGGGGCACTTTTTGGACGTTCCCTTTCTTATTGTGTGTGTGATCTGAACAGGTTAAATGTTAGCTTCACTTACAAAGCAGAGCAACGTGAAGAAACATGAGACATCGACAGTTTCATGTCTTTCTGTTTGCTCGGTGATCAATTTTGGACTGAAAAGTTTGGAGATGTTCATCAAACACGGCGGGACCATGGGCGGTCAGCAGTTTGTCGGACAGGAAGTTGCTGCAGGATGAAGAGCGATGATGTAACCTGTGTGATCAGCCTCAGTCTGACTTCATCCTCCTCTGTGTCAGCGGCAGATAGCAGCAGTGTTTCTCGTCTCTCAGCTCGCCTCTGTCCTGTCTAACAGGAAGTGACCCGAGGAGCGCCAGCCCTCCATCACCGACGGGAGCAGCTTTGAAAAACGATTTTTCCCCTCTGCACAATTTCAGCAGAACAGATTGCTCCAGTCAGACTGTATGGCGTGGTGACGCAACCACAGAGCAATATGAGTGAGCAGATGAGCTGTGAGAGGAAATTCATTCATCAACATTGAGCAGCAAATGTGGGCTTTTTCATTTGGTTAATAAGAACTCCAAATCTGGCAGAGCCGAGGTCAGATTTACATTTAATAAAGAAGCAAATCTGGATCTTAAAGTTTCCACTCTGGCCCTGCAGAGACACCTGAAGCTACACAGGCTGCAGCCTCACACACATGGAGAAAGTATAATAAAAAATAAAGAGAGAAAAGAAAACTGACCAGAGTTTAATGTGACAGTGACAGAAACACTCCAGGTGATACAAACCGAGCAGCAGGAGCTCTTTGAAGTCAGTAAAAATAGAAAAAACATTTTTTTCTTCTTCAGAATGATGAAGGATAAGAAGAGTCTTCAAAGTTCACAATTCATTAAGTACATGCACAGACAGCTCTCTAAAAACGGCCACGATGGACTCTGAGTGGACACGCACGTCCCGACTACGTTCACAATCACTGCGTTTTAATTAAAGCAACAACTTTACACAGCAGGCTGTTTAAAATGAGGACTTTCAGTAAAGAAAAGGACTGTTTTTATTCAAAGGTGCAACTTTAATAAAGAAACCAAAGAATGACTAATTTAAAAAAAAATCAACCCATTGATCTTTTGCTGCGCATCTGGTTCTGGGATGTGGCTGCAACAGTCTAAGCAGAGACATCTGGATCCCCTCGTCTCCTGGCACCTCCTCCAGCTCTCCTCAGGGATCCTGAGGTGTTCCTGAGCCAGCTGAGAGATGTCAGCACGTTTTGGGGCTCCCCTGGGGTCTCCTCCCGGTTGCACTTGGCAGAAACATCTCACCCAGGCGGCATCCTGAACCACCTCCTCTGGCTCCTTTTGATGTGATGAAGGGGGGCATGTCAAATCACTCCATTTGACAGTCTCCTGCTCCTTCCATCCCTCATTTGTGAGAAGGATCATGAGATAGTGGAATTCCTCCACTTGGGGCAGCAACTCATTCCCGACCCAGAGTGGGGATGGAACCCATTTCTGCCTGAGAACCATGGCCTCAGACTCAGGTGCTTCACGCTCTGCTACAAACTTCTCCAGCGTGAGCCGGAAGTCATCGCTAAGTCGATCCAAAAGAGCCACATCATCTTCAAAAAGCCAAGACTGCCCTGAGACCACCCTGCAGCCGTCCCCCTGCCATGAAAGAGAAATGTGTTTGTGCATTTTACTTCATCATCATTTCCTCAGCGCCGTTTCGGTCCTGCCATTAAAGCCATTTACGGCCACTGATGCCAGCTTTGACACCACTTTGGATAATTAACACAGCAGTTTTGTGGAGTGAAGACTGAATTAAAGCATCAGCGTGGATTGTTTAATGACTCTGAACAAACTGTAACAGAGATGCAGCGCTCGGAGGTGACCTGACAGGCTGCTGAAACAGGCTCTTGATATTTAAAAAGCCGTGACGAAGGGCATGTTTAAACAATTAAAGGCCAACAACATTCATTCAGATTCAGAAATTCTAATGAAGTCGTGTTAGCTGAGACGTGTTAAAGGCCAGTGAACAGCTGACTCTCTGTAGCTCATTAACCTTTATTTAACTTGGGCTCCGGAGAGCCGGCGCTCGCGCTGCAGCTGAAACTTTTTGGTTCTCAGGAGGGAGCGTTCACGGACTTCTGAATGATGAAATTAAATGACAAACTTTGACC
>VUQJ01037663.1:31659-45252 GCA_015108635.1 Andinoacara biseriatus
TTATATGTGGGGGTGGTGGCAAGTTTTAGAACCAGAGTTTACAGGACAAAAGAAGTACAAAGATAATGAGAAATGAAACTTTTTCTGCCTCTTCACTGAAACTCAAACATCGTTTTCAGCCGCTTCCAGTTTAATTCATTATGTTTTGGGTGGTTCAGACTTTCTGGTAGTTCTGGGACCCCATCAGTCGTGGTAGCAGATGAGGTTGCTCGTTTTTGTCATAAAAAAATTTGTTCTACAGCTCCATACAGCTCCATTCATCCTGGACTACACTGTGTGTGAAGCCCACAGTGTGGGAGTTTGATGACCTGCTGTAGTACGAAACTAAAACTGCCAGCATCAAATCAAAGCAAAACGTGGACCTTGGTTCAGACTCCTCAGGTGTTAAACAGCCTCTGAGACCTTTGGTGGGGCGGCTGTGGCTCAGGTGGAAGAACGAGTTGGAAGGTTCGATCATAACGCCTCCACAGGCCCAGCTGTCCTTGTCCCTGGTGTGCGGCTGAAAACTTGGTGAGTCTACAAAGAGCTTTACAAAGATGCCAAATATGTGCACCTACGCTCCATGTTACTCATCGCAACTCTGCAACTCACCGTCCTGCTCTGTCACCATCCAGACACAACGACACATACTCACTTAAAATTAATCACCTGTTAATTCCATTAATGTAAAAATGTATTTTTGCAATGCTGCTCTTATTGTATCGTGTTGTTAGACCACATGATTTGTGTTCACAGCGCTTCTGTATGAGAGAAAATGCCTTAAAGCCACAGACTGACCACTGCTCGCACTAAATCATTGTGTTGCTCATGTTGAGGCGTTAAATCGAAATATTACTGGGGGAATGTGGGCGACGTTGCTGCTTCCCAATACTGAACAACCACCTGTTGGTAGAGCTGGCTGAGCACCATCTGCCCCATCTGCTCCAATCTTTGCCTTCCTGGCAGGCTGTTCGGCTCTCGTAAAGCTCGTCTCTCTGCTAACAGAACCCTCAAAGTGATCAGGGATCACCCGAGCCTGCTGAGCTCCTACACCCGCCTGCCCACTCTCCGCCTGCCACACATGCACACTGCACCACCTCTCCACATGCCCAGACATCCCTACATCCTGGTTCACAAGCCTCCGGTTGGTCTGGCATCTAAAAGGTTTGTGGTTTAAGGAGGCCTATTTGTTGACATTGTATCCTTCCTCCCAATATCAGTCCGCTACAGACTGAACTCTGAAACCTGTCTTAAAACTTTAAAACATGTCAAGCGTTCATTGGTGTGCAGATAATGGCTGGTATGAAGAGCTTTAGTGATGGTTTAATGAGACAGACTTCAGCTTCAGGTTTTGTCACGGACTGAGGCAGAGATCCTGCAGATAATGAGGTAAATATCGGGCTGACAGTATAGTTACACATTTCAGTGAGTCAGTCCGATATTTACCTCATTATGTCATTAGGTTTAACAGCACAGGAGGCTTTCAGCTTTTATTAGACCCTCCAAACCCTGCATCAACATTCACAATAATAAATAAATACCTTTAAAGCTTAAACTACATGAAAGCAGAACTATAAAAATACTGACAATGATCATTTCTAGACTATGAATGAACATATATATTTTTTTTTTCTTCATTGATTTGGATGGGTGAATGTGGTTTGGTCTGTTTGTTTGTGTGTGCTGCATGTCTAAAGCACCCTGCTGCATCCCAGAATGCAAAGCAAAGCTGGCCACAGCAAGGTGTTCAGCTGAAATTTGAAGCCTACACCTGGTAGTTCAGCTGGATCGATGCTGACTCACATTCACACCATAAACAAACTGCTCATTTGGAACCAGAATGAGACCGAATCCTCCAAAGAGGCTCTGCACAGTTGTTTTGGTCTACGTCCGAGTGCCATTGCCGTGTTCACATCTACACAAACCATCTGCACCGGCGGGGGGGTTCGACTGAAGAGCGCTGGTTTGAAAACACCTTTATTCTGCTGGCTGAGTGCCTGATCCTTTAAAGGAAGATAGAACTATATTAGAAAAATCTGGAAATGCCACAGACTGAAAATAGCAGAGTGTGTGTGAAAGAAAAAGTATTAAAAGCTCTGAGTGAATGTGCAGGAGCTTCAAGCGCTTTAGTTAGTAAGACTGAAAAAGAAACAGCCTGCTGGAAGCCGGAACAGAAAGCTGGTAAAAAAAGATGCCGACTGTGTAAGTTAACACACATCTCGGTGTTACTGATTGTGAAGACACTTTACTTTACTTTAATGTGCTGCTCTGTCAGAGTCACACAGTCTGAGAGTAAAAATACATCCAAATAATTAAATAACAATAAATAAATAATAAAAATAATGAAAAACAAACTGTAAGTAGGCTTGTTTGGAAAGTTAATATATATAAAAAAATATCTTTAAGTTTACAATCACCCTGTTTGGCTTATTACAATAAGATTGCTTCAAAAGAGCTCAAACCCAGAAAAAAAGGCAATAATTTATCTAGCAGGGGTCTCTGTTTCTCATCGATGCTCATCAGAAGAATAAAAACTTCAGATCCTGTCACCATGTGTGCACTGAGGTCTGGATGACGTTACCATAGCAATGGAAACACAGGCTTAAAACTGACCTTAGAACTGAGAACTGTCCATTTTTGATAAACATCAGTTGAGCTTTTGAGCTCATGCTGTTTATATTCTCTGGTAAATTTTATGCTAGGACAGAGTACTGAGTGATTGCACGGCATTACACAGAATTCCAGATTTTTCCAGTGAAAAAAGTTGCACATGATTGATTGTACATCAATGAAAGCAGAATTATGTATATTTCTTTCTGCAGGTGTCTTTGAATCAGTCATCCTGGATATTTTAGCAGGTTTTTCAACAGTAAAATGTGCAAACACTAAAAAAATGAGAAGACAGCTGCAGTATTCCTGAGCCGAGGGGCAGCTGGAGATGGAAGGATCCAGTGAACCATGAAGAAAATGAAACCAGACAGATTCTCAGACAGATCGAAGGATAGATGGATATTTCTCTAATGCGACATGCAGATATACTGATGATCATATTTGCTGCTTGGCTTATGAAAGCAATTTATTTTTTCCTCCTCTCAGATTTTGGAATAAAGCTTCACGCTGACTGAACATCAGGCCGAAAGCTGCGGCGTTCCAGATCTGGAATAATGAGGCCATTTATTTTCAGCCCTTTTAAATTCAGATTTTTCATCTTTTCTTCTGATGGATAACAGATGTCACTGAGCCAAAGTGTATCCTAACAAGCACATTTTGTTAAAACACAAGATTTCAGGCATTTTTTCAATAAAAGGAATATGAAATGGAGGCTTATTTGAAAGGTTTTAGGCAGTTTCTGGACTTTTTTGGAAGTGGCAAATGGCTGTTTGAAGGTTTAGACCCGGTTTTAGAGGAAGAACAAGGTGGGAAAGAAGCTGCAGTGCCTCTAATGTCCACTTGAGGCTCCAGCTGGAAGTCAGTACCTGTAGACAAACGTATTAAAATGTCAAACGTCCCAGCAGAAATAAACATGACTGACTGGCAGAGCTGGATCTGGTGGCCAGGTTTGTGATGGGCTGTTGCAGCAGCACTACTGGATATGAAATCCTACTGGAACGCATGCTCTCGATTAAAATTCAAATCAAATTACAAATTTTATGCATTTATTGCATGTCTGCAATGTATGAACTTCTCTTGCTTATCCCACTATTACGATCTTTGGAATATTGCTGATGCAACAGGAACCTTTTCTGGGTAAAAAGTTCAAATATAGAGATCATAACAGGCCACGTATGATGCTTTTAAATCCTTCCTTTTCAAATGTAAATCATTCCCTTGTGGTCTCTATAAAGTAGAGCTGCAATGCTTTGGTCTGAATTCCTCGTTATTGTAGCTCCACAGACCCTCTGTTACGCCTTCTCTGAGCAACCCATTTGGTGCGGTCCCTTTAAATGTGAACGAGACATTTCAGGCCCCGCCCCCCTCCAGGTCGCAGACTGCTCCACTCCACCCTGTCATTTTTGTAGTTTGATAGCAGCGATAAGATGAGCTACCAGCAGAGAAACAAGGAGGACTTTCTCCACTGATGTGAGGACATTTCCGAGAAAAAAAAAATCTAACCAGGCACTTCGAAGAGGCTCTGATGCCGGGGGGCGATGTGAGGAATCGTGTGGGTTAATACACCCAGGACAGAGGGGGGTAAGGAAGGAGCAGGAGCCTGAGCCTGACCATAAACACCACAAACACAGTGCAATATAAATGTACCTTAGTTTATTATTGATCTATTTATTCTATTGCTTGTATATTCTTTTAATTTCTTGTATATCTGATGAAAATTTATTTCTATCTATCTCTATTTGTGTGTCTATGTAGAAAAGTACTACTGGAACTTTAATTTCCCTGACGGAACCCTCCCTAATAAAGTTAATCTAATCTAATCCAGTCTATATTGATAAAGTCTAGGTCGTATTACAGTCATACTTGTAGCTCCGCTTGTTTACCTTTCTCTTTTCCCAGTTTCACACTTCACCCGTTATCATGCAGGAAGCGACCGCATGGCAGTGTTCCCAACTTAGTGACTTTGTTGCTAGATTTAGCGGCTTTTCTGTTAACTTTTTTACTAAAAGTGACTAGCGACAACTTTAGTGAGTTTTTCCAGTGAGGTGGGAGAGTTTCGGAAACCTGAAATCTTCCGCTGTCGCCATGTTTTGTGTACATACAGCCTTCGTACTGCGTCTGTTCATACGCTTTGGCGTCGCCCGGAACACCAAGAGTCCCTGGCTGCAGGTAAGAGGGCGCCACCATACGCAGCAAAAGTTGGGTTGCACTGCAAGTAACGTGACCTTAATAGTGGAAGTGGGTTTTTTTGGTGTGCTTGCAGCCGCTTCATTGAGTGGGTGGACCCGTTGCTGTGATATGTCATATGCATATGTATTCGGATTTACTGAGAAGGCTAAAATCCTGCAAATGGAATTTTGTTCATTCAGTCTGTTGCAGTACTGGATGCACAGGAGTACACAGAGGAGGAAGTACTTTCTAGTGAAGTAGACTGCAGACTGTTTTTTTAAAGAATAAGTCAGCCTTTTGCTACATTTTTTTTTAGCTCTGTATCTTTTACATTTTAATAGCACAGCTGTGAGTCCTTTTATAGAGGAAAAAAAGCATTATTTTATGTGAGGAGCCTTAATTTTTTAAATATGTCAATAGTTGATTTTTGAGCAATTTCTCATGTATATCTACAGCTGAATGTTAATAAAAAATATCTGTGTGACATTTAGAACATGTAACCTTGACTCAGAAATGCCTTTTTGTTTATACATTTTGGGAAGAAAAAATATTGAGGTATATATATCATATATCGCAATTCAGCTAAAAAATATCTAGATATTACTTTTGGCCCATATCGCCCAGCTCAGGCTAAAAAGGTGGATTTTGCACAATATGTCCCCTTTAAAGTATGCACAGTGAAAATGCAAGATGAAGTACATAAATGCACAGTCTGAAAGTAGCAGTAGTACAGAGTAAAAAGTATTCCCAGAAAGTAAAACACCAGGACTAAATTGAGGTTTTTTTTAGCATTACACTGACCTGGTTCTCTGGTTTCTGGAGCCTCTAAGTGTTGGATTCACTGTCTGTGAACAACCATCGACTGTCAGGAAGTCCACAGGTGACACTGTGATTTTTCATGCAGCGTGATGAATAAAATCTTGATCATATTTAGAATATCTCATATAGCAGGTCTGGGTCTTTACACTGTCTGTAACATTAGCTTATAACTTAGCACTTCATCGCTCTTCCAGATATTTTCATCTGTGGCTTAAAAAGCTGAAATGGTGGCAGCCATGAATGACAAAACTTGCAAATTCTTAACATTAGTCTACAAAACTATGGTGGAAATGTCTGTCTTTTACATACAGTCTGTGGTTTTCGGTGACATCTGGGGCTTGGACGATACGTCTGTCGGTGAAGCTTCTCACAAATATTGACGTAGCATGTGTTGGGATGTTGACCGCGCTCTTTGATTTGTTTGGTCCTGGTGATTAATCCACCAGGTTTTGGTTTTATTCCCAAAGTTTTCTGTGGAAGGATCAATAGGTGGCTTTTATTTTGACGCTCTTCACTTCAGAGACTCGCCAGCAATAACCTCCTGCTGTTTGTTCATAAACAGAAGCTCAATGGCAAAAACACCCACCACAGATCTATAAGATTCCTCTTCCACTGAACTACACACACACACACACACACACACACACACACACACACACACACACACACACGCCACCCAGCCAGTCAACCCGAGTCTGTTAATTACACTCACTATAACTCACAAGGGAACGAGCAAAAACTCCTCTGATATGACCTGAAGTGTCATCACAGACTGGAAATATTGTGTGTGTGTGTGTGTGTGTGTGTGTGTGTGTTTTCAGTAACTTTTCCTTTAAAGCAGCACTGAAGGTCTGTGTAATATAGTGTAATAAAAAAGTTTTTTTTTTCCCTTTAACACTGCAGTACCTACACAAACAGCCCCCCACCCCCATCTCCCACAGTGCACCATAGGGTAACATAACAGAGGATCCCATAAGGCTCCTGGCTGAGCCCTTCAATAGTCCACAAAGCATGTTCTCATTCCCAGAGCATCAAATACCTCATGACATATGGTCACGTATAAAGAGCCCCGGAGGTCACACAGAGTTGGGCTACATCCAGAGAGATGCTGCAGATAAAGACACTGATTT
Source organism: Andinoacara biseriatus (assembly GCA_015108635.1). Classification (NCBI taxonomy): domain Eukaryota; kingdom Metazoa; phylum Chordata; class Actinopteri; order Cichliformes; family Cichlidae; genus Andinoacara; species Andinoacara biseriatus. The sequence goes on from VUQJ01037663.1 coordinate 38,367, forward strand.
TAATTACTATCAATAAAAAGTCTATATTTCAAGTAAAATAGCATACTTATATCTAAATCCTGTCAATGTGTTTCACTTGAACACATACAAACCACACCTTTGCCTCCCAGCTCTGTGCATTAGGCTGGTTTTTGGCTAATTTTGGTTGTCCATACTGATTTTGTCCAATCTGGATCCTCTGAGGCTGAGCAACGACCTCTCATGACCACTAGAGGCTCCAGCAGTGACGTGTGGTCATCATGACAAGTAAAATACTAAAAAGAAAAAAGAAAATACATTTGACCACTTGACTCTTCTATAAAAACCTGTTTTATAAAACTGTTTTCTGAATTATTTCAACACGTTAATAGTCATAATTGCAGAATTTACCCAATTTACCTGTAACAGAGTGCAGGAGCACAAAGCTTCCAAACAGGATTTAAACTTTTGTCTCCAAGCTTACAAACTTGTGACTTTCTCTGCTGCCACTCATTCACCTCGAACATTGATGTTGTTGGTGGACATAGTGCATAACATCTCTGCGACAGCAGCATCTAACGCTTCCGCCCGCTGGTTATCTGGCATGAGTTGTTTCCTGCGTGAGTTGTGAATACGCACTGCTTAGGGAATGCACGGCTCTGCTGTTAGCACTGAAGTATATTCCCATGTTTGTTCAGATATATTTTGGTTTGAAAAACACTCAGTGAGAACATCAGGTCTTCAGGGCAGAGTCACATGGTGAAGTTTAAGGTCCTCACAGTCCTGCTGATTATAAATGGAATGGGACGGGTAGGGTGGCCGCAGGGCCCTGCTGAAATTTCCTCTTCACACATGAGCTCCAGTGACTGATTAACATGTTAAATATTAAGCGGAATATTTTTAAAAGTCTGTGTTTCAAACTGATATTGGAGAGTCGACTGGAGCAGCTTGCATGATAATTACTGTCAAACTTTTCCTGCCTGAACACAGAGGCTCCGGGCTCTTCGTTCTTCCCTCATTTTAAAGACTAACTGAGGGGGATTCAGTGTTTCTGCTGTATCACATCAGTTTAGTTTGAAGGTCCATAAATCATTTTCTAAACTGAAAAATATATGTGAGCCTTTTCGCTCAGTTTGATCCAAGGACTTCATGAACTATGAGTTCCAATTTTTGATGAAGGTCAGTAAAAATAAATCCTAAACTTTAGCAGCTGTATTCGCCATCCAAAGCTGGAGAAGTACTTTCTTTTTGACATGTAGCCTCTACAGTATATTACACTTATATAAATGAAGGTTTCCACTATTGGAAACACCAGACTTTAGAAAGCTTCTAGATTTGGATGATGTGGACTAAACATGTCACTGACACATCCCAATAGGAGTAGATGTGAACCTAGCATTAACCATGCCTCTAACCCTTAAATAAATCACTGGCAACCTGATGAATGTTAAAGCTACAGTGTGTAAAATCTCACCACTAGATGTCAGTAGATTGCAGACTGCGGTCAACTGAGTTTTGTTTTCTTGCCCCTCCCAGTTCAAGTGCATAATCCTAGCTACAGTGGCCACTGTAGGACAAACAACTCTGGCTGCATCCGTTGTACCTCAGCTGATGTCCACATACATTTACTCTGGAGGAGACTGTAAAACTTTGTGAAAGGAGTCTGATACGAGTCGATGAGTCTGTGAAGCTCACTTCTAACTGACGACAGTGATGATGAATTAAGTTGCTGAGGATATTCTGAATCTTTCTGTCAGTAGTTTTGCCTCTGTTAGCTGCTGTTAGTCTCTGTCAGTCGCTTTTAGTTTTCCTTAAAGTGGAACCCTGTTGGACTCAGACACTTACAAATAAACTCTCATATAGTATGAGAATGTAATCAAACTGTTTATCAGAAGGAAAATTAGATTTTTAGGACACAGGTATAATGTTAGCTTATAACCAGCAGTTGTTTATCTGGCACATTGTCAATTATCCAGAGATGCAGGGTCATGAGTATTATCTGCTGACAATAAATAATGTCAACAATATCAGGAATAAATAAACATGTTTATGCTATTTTCACGTGTTAGAGCCCTGACTTTGGTTTAGGAGATGGAAGAGGGTGATGTTTTATTCAGATCCAGGTTGTGCTGTCTCTTTCATTTAGGTGTTCACTTCTTCTGTGAAGGGGGCCCCATCTCCAATGATAAAACATAGAGTCTGAAGGTGAAGACACAAATTAGATGTCCCTCCACAGCGTACTGCAAGTGACTAGAGACTGGCCACATAGACAGTACGCCAAAAACGTGATTATAAGGAATGGCGATGTCCATCTCGGCCTTAGTATTCAAGATGGTGGGTCAGCATTGCGACTTTCACAAACTGGCGCCCACAACTATGTACTTTTAACCTTAAACAAAGTACTTACTGTAGCTTTAAAGCAGATTAAAGCAGCTATCTGATATACAGTATTCCCTACTGTTTGGTACAACCCATCAAAGAAGTCTGTGCTCCAGTTTTGAGTCTAGTAAAATTCTAGGAGTTTAATAGTTTCTCACTTAGCAGTTATTTGCAGGTATCTGTATCTGTATGACGCTCCCATAGTGCTTATGAATGCACATTGCTCACCAAGCTTATTAGCATTAGCTGATCATTCATTCATGGTGACAGCAAGTTCAAACACAAGGGAAACAGTTTTTTTTACTTCTAACAAACTCTGCAACCTATTCGAACATCAGCCCTCTATATCCTGATGGTGCTTTTACATCAGACATGTTAAACATTTGTTTTCTGAATGTTGAAACTTACTAAATCCAAAAAGCACAAACTTAAAATACTAAAAACTTTGGAATACTTAAAACATTGGATAGATTTTGAGATCCAGACCAGATAAATATCGAGAAAGCCCCACTCTCCATGACCTCCCAGTGACCTTTCACTCCTTAAGTTATTATTTTAGGCTCTCACACTACATGGGCACCCTTTTACTCACACACAGTTCACAGCTCCTCATTAGTAAACATCAGATGCTGATTGTACTGAGAATCCTTAACCCAGCTGCGTTTTCCTGCTGTAACCTTCTCTCTCTGCCTCTCAGAAAGAATTAAACTTTCTAACTTCTCTTAGAGCTCAGCAGGAAATTAAAACAACAACATTTCATCTGAACTTTATTCTGTTCACATTAAAACTTTGCATTGTTGGGTCTGTGGAGGAAGGTCTCCGTCACGGCTCTGTGGAGCTCCGCGGGCACAGAGAAGCTCCAGCACTGCCAGAGGTTGGGGGTTGAAATCCCACTGGGAGCTGGCTTGGATGGAAGGTTCAGCTGAACAACAGATGTTTCAGAAAATCCTCCCTGAGCAGAGCAGCATCCATGAGTTTAAGCTCCACAAATGGCAAAGATGAAACAAGCTGCGTGGAACAAAAGGCATTTTATGGACCACAAGAATGTGTCCATATTTGTTATTTATTATAAGCAGTTTAAATGCCAGTGTGTACACTGCCTCTGACTCAGCAGCCTCAATCCTCTGTGATGCTGAAATATCTCAGCTCTCAGTTGTTTCATTGCCATTAGTGCCAGGAGGCTCCAGTGTCATGTTGCCTCAGTTTAACTCAGGTCTGGACCTCAAATGTACCTGCTACTTTGAGCATTTCCTCATTTGAAGTTTTAAAGTTTTACTCTAAGCAATAAAACGAGGGTGGCCGAGTGATAACAGATGCCTAGTTTAAAAAAAGTACTTGTAACTCACACTGTGAGTTACAAAAGACAACACTTATCTAAGAAACCTGAGATCTTTGTGTTTCAGTGTTTTTAAAAAGTAGCATCTCATTACTGCAGCAGCAGGTCAGATAATCATCAGACGCCTGCAAACACCTGTGAACCCTCCACAGCACTGACATGGACACGGTCAGCTTAAAATAATGTTTCACTAATAATGCCAGCAGAGCTCGGAGTCAGAGGGCTTCAGGCTGACGAAGTGGCTTTGGTGTGCTGCGTGGCTGATGTTTTGTCTGATAATCTAACAGGATTTGTTTGGAGCATCAGCTGAAACAAAGAGGCTGAGCTTTGATGAAAAGCTCATTGCTGCGAGCTGCGAAACAAACTGTCGGAGATCCGGAGCGACAGACACCTGCAGCGTGTAAACTCATCTCAGCAGGAAGCTTCATCCCGCTGTCAGGAATCAGATCGGGCTGCTTCTGCTTCACATTTCTATAACTGCAAACAGCAGTTAAAATAGGAACTCCAAAACTTTTTATTTCAGCCTCATCTTCAGTAAATTGTGGAACTGAATTATGAGTTCCCTCAGGGCTTTGATCACATTTAACTTTTTTCCATTCATTTGTGTAACTCACTTGGTTCTGCAGTCGTATTTCTATTAACTGTCAGCACTGTGAAGTAATTTAAAAACACAGGAAAGCCTGTGGCTCGACAGGCCAGGATGGTGCTTTCTATTTTTAATAAATGGGACCCTAGGGTGGCCTCTAATTATCAGGAGATCGCACTGCTCAGCCTCACAGGGAACAGTAATACCAGGGTGCTGGATTCAGTGTGGATTCTCTGGGACCTTCAGCCTCGTGAGGGCTGATTGTATGACAGACACTCTCGAGGAGTCTTGTGCAGGGCAGTGCAGAGGTATGAGGCAGGGCTGGGTAATGACCCGCTGGATAAATTACTACTTTCACAAGGATGTAAGCTTTTACTTACTACTCTACATCTGACTTAATTTGACTATAATATGCAGTGAAAGCTTTTCCTTACTAACAGCCAGGCAGTTAACCGTCCCACCTACGCACAGACATGCTGCCCAATCAATCAGTGTAACTCAAGTTGTCTTTGGACAAAGGACAGCAAATGTCAAAAGGACAACCGATAGATTAATTTCCACATCTGCACGTCCACGAATGCAGAACCAGCAGAAAAGTCAGACTGTCAGACACAGCTGTCCATGACACCGTTTGCTAACGAAACCTGCACGATTAAATTTTCTGTGCTCCACTTTTCTCTTTTCCCCCTCCATACCCTTCACTGCAGATGCCTCCGCCCCCCGGGCCTCGCTCTGCCGGGTTCATCTCTAATATTACCGCCACTAAACACCTGATTTCAGGTGGGGCAGGGTTTCGTTATTGTGGTCATCAGCTCTGTTTGAAATCTTCAAGGTGAAGCTTGAGGAGGAACGTGTTCGTTTTTTGGGAGCAGAACTTCTCTGTTCTTTGCAGATGATGTGGTCCTGAGAATATCAGCAGGCTGAAAAACCTTAAAGTTTTAAGACCAAACATAACAGATTTTGATGGTTATGGTGAAAAGTAGCTGAGATTTCAATTTACCTGCCCCCAGCCCTCACCCCTATGATTATGAGCTTAACACAACAGCATAGACCTGTACAGGAAATCTGACAAAAGGCCCAGTGACTGAGTCCAGACCTTCAGCAGTCACTTCTGTCTGTGAACTGCTGCGTTCTCAAAGAACTTTCATGAAGATTTAGGCCAGAAAATCTAGGTGTAAAGAAACCTGTAATTCCTTAGAAAGTCTGCAGCCTTCAAAACACACACCAGGATATTTTAGCAACACGGGAAAAGGTTCAGGCATGGCTTACCAGGAGACTTGGTTTAGGGACTCTCCACCACCTCTTTTCCCCATTTTGGTGTCACGTGAGGGATGTTGAACACCAGGTTCTGACTGGTCCACATTTTAACAGGTCTGACATGATTGGCTGAGTCTATGAGTGTTATATCTCTGGAGATATAACATTAAACTTCTTGCAGCCATTGCTCCAATCAGCGAAACACCTTCAATACATATAAACCTACATAAAAACTGTTTCCACCAACCTGGCATAAATACAGCAGGCAAACTGCCATCCTGGAGCACAAGCCTTCGAATCCTGACTGAAGACACCCAGCTGATGCATGTTCTTCCGCTAAGTTAAACATGGATGGCAACAAGCAGCTTGTACCATTTAAATGCAGGTATTTGGGGCTGTAGCCTTCAGATAAGGTTTTTTATTGAACCGTTCCAGCTTGGTGACCAACAGTGCATGTACTCAAAATGTGTTTACATCTGTCCTGAATATCACAAATGTCTTCACATCTCTGAAATATCCCCCCCCCCCAAAAAAAACTCTTGACATTGCAAAAAATGTCCACACTTAATTTCCAAAAGCATTGTCGACCATTCAAAGCTGCTACGAGCCGCGTTTACACAGTGCTTTCACAGTCTCATGCACATCAGGATGTTGACTAAAGACACTTCCACTGGTTCACTGCAGTCTTAACAAAACCCAACAGCCCCCAAAAAAGCTAGAGGGGAAATGTTTATTTACCTAATTTATGCAGCCTTCATTTCAGTGCAGTGTGAGGTGCATCGCTACATTTCACAGTAGTTTGTGGTTGAGTTACTTTCTCTCCTCTGCTGTTGATGTGTGTGTGAGGAGGAGGGGGGGGGGTGCAAAGAGAGAAGAGAAGATGGTGCTCAGGTTGATGACATCTCGTTAGCCAGCTGTAACGAGGGGAAAATTGAAGATTCCCAGCAAGTGTTTATTCGTCTAAAACATCAGATGGATGGACGCCATAATTAAACATCTGGAAGTCTGACAATGGGGTCCTCACTAGACTGTTAGCAGCTGTCCACATGATTTAAAGCAGCAACCTCATTTCTAAAGGGGAAGCTGGAATGACAACCATTAAAAAAACTGTCTAATAACTGAAAAAAGATGCACAGATAGTGAAAAGTAGCCCGGCGGACCACCTGCTGCTCCTGTTCCTCTCAGTCTGTTTTGAGCTTCTGTCAGCAGGTAAACAGCTGCTCTGTTTTTTTCTTCTTGATGAGATAGCAGCAGCTCTCGGGTCTCCAGGCAGCGCCTTCTCATTTTCCTTCCTCCAGAGCCGCAGGGCTGGCTGTAGATGCAGGAGAGGATGTCCACCTGGAAGAAGTGCTCTAACTGGGATCTCCATT
>VUQJ01037664.1:0-13238 GCA_015108635.1 Andinoacara biseriatus
CACAACATTGTTATTACCTACCCTAATACTTAATAATTGAATTTATACTCATTTTACTGTATTGTGTTTATTTTGCTTTCAGATTATTTTTAGTTAAGTTAGTTTTTTTTGGTTTGTTTGTTTTTAGCTTATTAAAATGTTTTCTGTCATTTATTCTTTGAACTATCTGCTGCAAGCTTGTCATGTTTAACTTCATTTTTAGCTGCTCTATCGGAGGAATGTCCCAACTTTGGGATAAATTAAATACCTTATACCTTATCTTTTATTTTCTTATTTGCATCAGGCCATAAATTGACACCTGTGTGAAGCCACAGAGGACCAGGTGCGCTGACGTACTTCCGCCCGTTATTAAGATTTTATAAAGTATTTTAAACTACAGGGTCCTGTATTTTGCTAGCTTTCCCGTTCCGCGCTGCGATAAATGGCTCAATTTTAAATGTACATTACTGAACCCTGAGGGGCATTTTTCAGGTATTGTGCTTTATTTAAAACTCCAGCGTCCCGGTTACCGGAAACCGTCTCGTTTCTCCTCTTTCTCCGCTCCGTCTGGGTCAAACCATTTCCGGGCGACAGGGTACCAGCAGTAAACATGGCGGAGGAACTGCTGGAAACAGTGGAGAGACTTCAGTCCCGGCTCCAGGAGAACCAGGAGACCCGAAAGGTAACGACTCAGCAGGTCGACACAGACACGTATGGTGGTCAGCACCGATCGTTCCCCGAAGCGTGACCGAGGCCGAGAGACGCGAGGAAGCCGCGGTCACGGCGGCGGATCCCCGAAAGTCGTAACATTTTTTTGCATGCTGCGTTCAGGGCTCGCTGTCCGGCTCCGTCCGTTCAGACTCCCGCTCAGACTGTGATCCGCAGGCGGCTTCCTGAAACGGCTGCTTTATTTGCAAATGGGGCGATTCATTTGCAGATGATTAGATCAGCATTATGAGAACTGTAACGTAAACAGAAGACAAAGAGCGTTAGGAATGAAAATAGGATTAACATCAGGCATTTCTGTTGAAATCAGGATATTTAACTGTAAAATATCTCCAGCATCTGTTGCTGCACATAGCTGATGTTTGGTATTTTGATTTGGGTGTAATTTATGGTTGGGATAACGGAAGCATGCACCAAAAGAAATTGATACTGGTTGCCTGTGCACTGATGTGTTTGGTACATAAACAGTTACTCCTGCCTCCTTAAACCAATATCGTTAATAGGATTTCCATTACTAACTAATGTGTGAAGCTGTGGCTTCAGCTGTAAACAAGGTGTGCATGTAGGCCAAGGGAGGAAGACTCCATCCCTGTAATGACAGTCCCGTGATGTAAATATCCATCCTTTATTGATTTAAATAGGTGTCTGTCTGTGTTTTAACACTGAAATGCTTATTGCAGCCTCAAAATGCGCCTTTAGGGTGGAACAAACGCCATCCTAATATGTTTAAATTATTCATCTACATTGATTTTAATGCTGATTTACTCCAGACGCCAGGACAAAATCCAATATTTTTCTTTCACATGCACAAAATATAAAAAAAATATAAATCAGACATTAGTTACATGGAGTTTTTATTTACTTGTTTATGCACTGACTTGCTTCAGTCAGCTGTTTGTCCCCTGTTGCCAGCAGGAACCTTGCAGAGTGCCCACTTTAACCTTCATTTATTGGCCGTTGTAAACACAGATACCAATAATATAGCTCATGTCAGCCGATGGTTTGGTCAGGCTCTAGTTAAAGCAGATGGAGAGTAAAAGGTTTAACAGATAGATAACTTAGAAAGCCATAAGTCTGTGGCAGTTTTTAAATTAAAATTTCAGGGACTTTTAGAGACTTTCTTCACTGTACAAATGTCGCATAAAAACTAAATTATTTGGCAATAATTTGCTGAATGAGCATTATCAGTTATTGTGTTGAATCAAATTGTATTGAAGCATTTACCACGTCTCTCTGACTTTTCTTATTTTTTTATAACAATAGTAAATTCAGGAGGATTGAAGGATGTCAACACAAACATCTTTGAATCATTTCTGAGTCTCAGTATGTCTGACAGCCCGTGAAGGCACCGTGTGGGACGTCACGGTAATTAAGGGGTTTTAACTTGTTATAACGTACTCGTTTAACCCTCGTTTTCAGCTCACTGTAACAGCTGTCAGCTCGTTATAAAAACCCACCGATTGATCATCTTTGGTTTATTAAAGCCAGCGCTCCAAACACCCCACGTTTGACCCAAAAACCAAACTGGAAGCCAGCGCAGCTATTAGCCGTCCAGCTAGCTAACGTTAGAAAGTAGTGACAGCTCAGCGGCGGCAGGCCTCCGAGATTTACCCGATTCAGGCTAACTGAAGCTGGGCTGCTGCTTTTAATCCAAACCCCGAGTCTACAGCGAAGTAAAGCTGGTGGTGAAAGCGTGTACATGATGACAAACGGCCTGCTGGCTTCGCCTTTGTTTACTGCTCGTGTGTAACAAAGCAGCGTGGACGCGTGTGGTGCGTCTGCTGAGCACAAACCCGCTGCACAAGTGAACATTTTGCTGCAAAAAGACACTAAAATGAGGAGGGCAGTGGGTTTTATAAGGGCTCTGCCACGTTAGGCCACCTCATCGTTCGGCTTTGGTGGCGCAGAGCTGAGTGCAGACGGCGTGAGTCAGGCAGCAGCTGCAGGTTTCGCTTAAAGCAGCTCCACAGAGCAGATGGAGCCTCCTTACTGAGAGAATCTCAGAGAGGAAATGCATTCAAAATCAGCTTTAACACGCTCTTTGTTTTTCCAGCATTAATATATAATGAGTTATGGTGTGGCAGTCGTTTTAATGACTCAGACTTTGCAGGAGAAACACACACGCACACACACAGAGGAAAACAGTACCACAGCTCAGAAAAAAACACAAATCCTTCCCACTGGGACCCAAACTACTGGCTGCATAATAAAAAGGCTCTTTCAAAATAAATAGAATTAAAAAAAATATCTTGGCTTTTGATTTTATTGCAGTCTAAAGTTTGACATTCACGCTTTTAGCATACTGAGAATATTTCCGTATTCAGATCTGTTTTAACATTTAAAGACACGCTGACTGTTATCCACGTGTTTGTCTCATTACACACGACTGTAACAGCCTTCGGGTTTTAGATTTAAGATTTTAATGATTAGCTTTTAAAGCTTTTTGTGGCTGAGATACATCCCGGACCTCTGAACCATTTGCAGCGTCACCTTGAGATCCTCAGGCGGAGGACTTTGGTCTGTTCCAGGCCCCCGAGGTCCCCGATCAGTCTGCCTGAGGAGACCAGAACGACAGCGTCAGTCACTTCCTCTGAGTCGCAGCTTATAACACACTTATGTGGGAAAGTATGACAGAATTAGAGGACTTGTTTAGTAAGAAAAACTCAACAGTGGGTCATTATTACTCCCAAAATGTGACTTTAAAGTTGAATCTTGGTAAACATAATCATGTCAGTCAGTCAGCAGCAGCACGTTATCTACTCAGACAGGTCCATAAGATTCAGTAACAAAGATGCAGGAAGGCGATTCCCAAAGATCATCCTGAAACGCCCGCTGTGTTCCGAATCAGCAGAAATTTAGCTTAACACACCTGCACCCTTTTCATCCAGCTGATGAATTAAAATAAATGAATGAATCTTACACGTGAACAAGTAACAGCTGTGCATTTAAAGAGCTGACCTGTCCAAGCATAAATGCTCTAAAGTGATGCTGGAAAAAGTGCACATTGATGCACAAACTGTGGGAAGATTCCTGCAGAGGACCCGGCTCCCTGATTCGTTATTTTTAAATGCACTGTATTAAATTTAAATACAGTTTTCTCAGCATGTTTAGTTGATTTCATTATCTTTGAATGTTGTTTTCTGTTGTTCCAACTATTCAAAGCGTGATTGTTTCTGATACCCGTCTTTGGGTTTCAGTAGGGATGCCTGCACATCCTTTCTATGAACTGTAGTCAGTGTGGGAGATTTTTAAGGCAAACACAAAAGAGTAAATCATGCTTGTGTTATTTGTGACGACTGCAGAGATTAAATAGAAGTGATCCAGAAAATGAGACCTGGTTCTTGATTTTATGTGTTTCTTATTTATTATGATGAAATCACAGGAAACGGCACAAATGAATGAATAAAGATTTACTCCCCGATAGCTTTACTCATTGTACAGATGTGCACCGATTAGTTTGTGTTATATTAAGGCTGAGCAGGTGTCCACCATAGTTTTGCCCCCCCACCCTTTGTCCCACATATTCAGACAGTGTCCCACATTTTAATTTTAGCCCTCTGAAGGTTCTTATCTATATTATGATGGCATCATGTTGCCTAGCAGCCAACTACTAACAAGCTAAAATGGGGGTGGGCAGTTAATATTCCCAAGGGCCCACAGGAGGAACTGGGGCTGTTGTGGAGGGCTGCACCAGTAAGCTTATAAAGAATGAAATATTAATTTTATTCTTTATAAGCTTACTGGTGCGGCCCTCCACAACAGCCCCAGTTCCTCATTGGGAAATTTATGCACCCATACCAGGTTAATTTCTCCCTCAGTTTTTCCTTTAGGGTAAAAGGTCACTGAAAGGTCACTTTTACCCAATATTTTTAGGATTTTTACGGTGCAGTTTTTATAATTTTACGTTCTCTTGTCTGTGTTGAGTCCATTAGAAGGTTTAGGGTGACCAAATGCCAACAAACCACCATGTAAAGTTTAAATAGGTGCAGCGGGGTGTCGGCTGGCGGGGAGCCCGCTGTGTGTTGGAGCCTCTGGTTCAAATGGATCTGCTGGACTTAGACTGCTTAGAATTTGTAAAGCTCAGCAGTGGAATCAGCACTCATTTTATTAACATACTCTTCCTCTAAACTCTTCCTCTAATGTTTTTCTTCCAGCTGTTGAAGACTCTCAAAAGACTGGGGGAGCTTCCTATGACTGTGGACATACTGGTGGTAAGAATGTGCCTCTTCATCGCCTCCAAACTGTTGGTATAGAAAGAAAGGGGTAAAGAAATTCCAGATAAAACACTGAGATGAGTGAGATGAGATGAGCGGGCGGCAGGTTGACGGCTTCACTCCCGTGTTTGTGGACCTGTTTGACCCGCCTCGCTCTGTCAGTGTTTATCAGCGGAGTCTGAACCTGTTTTTGACAGATTCATCCGGAGCCCGACAGTAAAAATCTGAGTATTTCCTTTGTAGGAAACTGGAGTGGGAAAGACCGTGAACTCCTTCAGGAAACACGAAGTAGCCGGAGAGGTGGCGAAAGGTCTCGTAGCCAAGTGGAAGAAACTGGTGCCTCAGTCTGCAGACAGGTATGGGCTGCACACCTGTGCCTCCACATGCAGGCAGTAACGACGAGCGGAGCGGTCTGAGTTTTGCTCTCGTGCGTCTTTATTTCTCTGTTCCTGCACTGAGCGTGTGTGATGGAGACCTTCCAGGGCAGAAAACCTTTAAAATAAAATAAAAAACTAATGAGGGAACAAATCTGAGTTCTGTCTCCATGTTTCTTCCTCAGGCCCAACAGCCACGCCTCCAGGCCTCACACACACTCTCGAGGCCACGATGTGAGCGGTGGAGGAGGCCACAGACGTGCCCGAGAGCCCTCCCCGGAGGAAGACCGCTCCTACGTAGAGGAGGAAGAGGAAGAGAGAGGCTACCACACCAACTACTCGCCCTCACCCCCTCAACACGACCAGTACAGCCCCCCACAGCAAGGCGGATACCACTCAGACGAATACGACAGCCCCGAACCCGAGCCCAGCCCGCCGCCTCCTCCTCCGCTTCCTTCTCGCAAAGACGTCCGTCACACCAAACCAAACAAAGAACCCAGCAAGAACCACCACCATCACCACGGCGACCGGAACAGGGACAGAGACGAGGAGCGGCGGCAACGCCAACCACAGACCAGTGGTGATGGAGGAGGCGGAGGAGGTCAGGGGAAGAAGCGCAGCGGAGATCGAGATCAGAGCCTCGTACAGAAATCCGCCAAACACAACAAGAAGTCGAGCACGCACGACGGCAGGAAGGAGGAGAAGAAGAAAGGAGGAGATGACGGTGAGTGTGACGTTCTTCAGAAGAACCACAACGCCTCTCTGTATAGGCTCCGCCCACTGCAGGAAACAATAACTAGGTACTCGGTTAATCTGAAGGCCGCGTCGCTCCGGCCTCATTTCAGTGACAAATTGACCTTTAAAAAATTCCTCCAGAGATCCCAAATCATCTAAATACCAAATATGTCCTACTTACTTTTGTGGAAATGTGTGTAAATTAGAATATTTTCCCTGGACGGAGAGGCTGGGCGTGAATATTACACATCTGGATAACACACATCACGATCTCCTATAAAAACCTATAAATACAGAAAGAAATCAGTGTGATCCTGTCATACTGTAAGAAGTTCTATGAAGGAAATAAGAGATGAAAAGACGAGATATTAACCTGTTTTTTCTTTAAATGTAACGAAGCCGTTTACAGTCTTTAACTTTATTAGAAGGCTAAAATTAATCCTGCAGCTCTGCGGCAGGAAGCTTGTTGTTTTTATCAGCTCTGATCGAGCGACGTCCTGTTCCGGGAGCTGAGATCTGGGAAACTGACAGGAAGTGATGAAATGAATGAAACTGTTTCCTGGTTTTCTTCATCAACCACAGCACGCCGCTGTGAAGCATCAGAAGAGGCGAGCGCGTTCTTAGAAATGAAGCTGAAACATCTGAGGCGGGGACCTGAGCACCTCCCAGGTGAGGTGCTCAGGTATGTCCTACAGGGAGGAGGCCCCGGAGCAGACCCAGGATGCCCTCGGCCAAAAAATATTGGATCTGCAGAACTATTTAATAAATCCATAAAATAAGTCGTCCTTGCCTCTCGTAGGAGCTCAGATCCTGGCTGTAACCTGCTGCGTCTTTAAGCTGAAGCTCAGAGAGTTTTATTCTGAGTGGTGACAGGTTACTGCAGTGATTCTGACATCAATCATCACTGTCAACATTTATAGTTGACACATCAAACACACGTAAACTGCGCTCGACTCCCCTGATGGAAGCGTTCAGTCAAGGTTAAATCAAAAATACGGATTAGTCCTTATTTTATATTTGTCATTTATTAAAGATTTCAAAGGGAGTTAATGCAGTTTAATAAAGTCTGATCTTCATCTTCCAGGGCGACCGCGAGCGCCAAAGGACTCTCCGTCTAAGGAGGAAGAAGAGGACTTTGAGGCGCCCACCATGTCCTTTGAGTCCTTCCTCACATACGACGCCCCAACGTCCGTCAAGAAGAAGAAGAAGCCATTACCATCCTCGTCTTCATCGCACAGTCGGCCGTCTCACTCTTCTACGTCTACGTCATCCTCCCATCGCTCGCAAACACCTCCACCTGCACCCTCCTCCTCCTCCTCCTCCTCCTCCAAAGCACGCAAGGCGAACGGCGCTCAGAGCTCCAAGAGGACGCATTCAGGCTCCAGCTCATCGTCAGCGGCGCCGACGCCAGGGAAACGCAAGAGGGTAAAAACGCTTTTATCACTTTGTTTATTTGTGAGCACGAATCGGTGTTTAAAGCGAGGATCCAGCTTCAGTTTTTAGGGCGTTAAAGTTTCTTTCTAACTTTGGAGTGAGCGATAACTGGAGCTAACATTCCCGTTTTCAGTTCATCAAATGCGAAAAAACTGCCTTCATGATTCGATATAATCAGATATAATTACTGTGGTGTAGAAATCACTCTGATGCTGTCGTGTTGGTGGAAACATGGAGTCTGTGAGCGCCTCGAGGCTGCCGGCGTTTTTCTCAGAAAGCTTCGTGTTGCTTTTATTTTGTGGGATTTTGTTTCCTAGCAACAGTAGATAATGCCACTGTCAAGGTAATGCAGAGCGACACAGACTAACCACAGCCTGCTGATGCAGCACAGAACGGGGAAGTCAGCAGCACAGGAGCGCTTTAACCAGCCAGCAGGGGGCGACTGACTGCACTGTGTGTAAAGAATGATTGTTAGTGATCAGAGCTGGGTCAGAGGTCACAGGTTCAAAGCCTGGAGGTGTGAAGCAGCAGGTCAGCAACGCGACCAGGAGGATGCTGTAGTGCTTTATTGACGGATTTCTGCACCATGAATTTGTCCCCCAGCGTCTGACTGTCACACCCCGAGTGGACATGACGGGAACTGTGGCACATGCCGTCTTGATACTGAAAAAGCAGGAAATCTTTGCTTCGCTGAGTTTTTCCTTTTCTCTAAACTGAAAAACAACTTGAAGGTTGGCCATCACAGGGCAGAGCAGCAGCTCAAAACTCCCACTTTCACCAGCTGTTTTCACATCACTGCATCCTGTTATTGTGCAGCTTTAATCGTAATCATCTTTTTATCACAACAGCAGTAATCCTGTCGGGTTTATGCTTCTTGTTGTATCATATTTATTCTGTTTTGTTTGCACTCCCACATTTATTGTTCTGTGATTGAGTTTCTGCATTTGCAGCTTTTGGGTAAAATAAAATATTTCTTATCGCAGGTGGTTGAAACTGTGTCGACTCTTCCTGAAATCCCGCTGCCAGCGATTCAGCCCAATTACAGACCTCTGCCCTCCATCGACGTCACACCGCTGTCCCCTCAGAGACGCAAAGGTAAGGCCCGCCCCCCACAAGCTCGAAGGTCCGCAGGAACACCAAACTGGCCGATGGTTGTATTCCTTATTTTTGAGAACAGACTGAACAGGGTCAACTTTGAGTTAACCTCTCACAAGTGTAGAAACTTGTGGCTGCAGGTTTGCTGTTCTCTTCCTCCGTCTGTACCTGTGCACTTCTCAAACCCCAAAAGCATCTTTCATGTGTCAGCGTCAGCATATCTGCAGACATTCTTCCTCATCCTCTACCTCCAGGCTCGCTCTGACTTCCACTCCCTTCTGACTTCACTTTCAGTTCCTGCCTACAGTGAAGAAGATGACGCGGGCTTCACGGGCAAGCGCTTCAACTCCAAGATGGTGGTCTACTCGGGGTCGAAGACCTCCTACCTGCCCCGGATGATGACGCTGTACGAGCAGTGCATCCGCGTCCTGCAGAACAACATCGACTGTGAGTCGAGCGTTCGTGTCCCTGCAGAGGAGACAGACTTTAATCTAAAGTGTAGTTTAGCATGTTTTTATGTCTTAGTGTTTGTATTGACTTCGGAAGGGGGGGGGGGCAGTGAAATTAACTCTTAATGCTTCAGCAAATACAGAGTATTTTCACAAATACATATAAAGTTAAAATCTGAAAAACTGGGAGGCATCATTCTTGATTTAAAGTAGAAAAAATCACAAACTGATGCAGATTCAGATTTCTGTCTGGATTCAGGGAGCAGAGCTGTTTTAAATCAGGTACTTTGCAGGGTGGTTTTGCTGGTCTCAGTTCAGTTTTTATTGTTTGAAAATATTTAACAATAATCGCAGATTTTTTGTTTGTTTTGATTTAATTGCAAACACTCGACATTACGTGGAGCCTCTCAGTCTCACCAAACTCGATCTCAGAGTGTGAGGTGCGTTAGGCTGTGTGCGTTTCCACGTACGCTCCCGTTTGCAGTGCAGAGCAGGAGCGCCCCCTGCAGTTCAATAGGAACGTCCCTTCGCTCTGCAGCGGCGCGTTTACACAAGCAGAGAGTGTAAACCGGCGCTGACGGCGTCTCTGTGCTCTTTCAGCGATCGCTGAGGTGGGAGGAGTGCCGTTCGAGATCCTGGAGCCGGTTCTGGAACGATGCACTCCAGAGCAGCTGTACCGCATCGAGCAGAGCAACCAGGTAACACGAAACCTTTAACCTCAAAACTTAACCTTCAAGTTGTCTTTGGAAGGAGCGAGGACTCCGCTCGTGTACGCGTCCCTTTCTGAATTTTCTTCTGGCCTTTTTTCAGTGGTTCACGGAGGAATCGGACGAGCTGTGGATGCGACACTGTCAGCGCGACTTTAAGCGGGAGACTCCACAGGAGTACGAGTCGTGGAGGGAGATGTACCTGAGGCTGCACGACGAGCGCGAGGAGCGACTGAGGATGCTCACGCAGAACATCACGTCTGCGCACGCCAACAAGCCCAAAGGTGGGACGAGCTTTTTAATCACTCAGGTGTCACAAAGTGCAGGAAAAGGAGGATCGTTTGGGGATTTTTTGTGATGTTGAGCGTTTGAATGAGAGCACCGTTTTCCTCCGGCAGGACGCCAGGTTAAGATGGCGTACGTCAACTCTGCCGCCAAGCCGCCACGTGACGTTCGCCGCCGACAGGAGAAGTTTGGAACCACCAGCGGTTCTTCAGCCTCCTCCACCGTGGCTGCAGCTCCTATCAGGTGAGGATGAAATCACAGGTTAAATCTGAGGACGATCGTCTCTCCGCATCTACTTTCAGCCAGAGGACGAATTTGATCTTAAAATAATCACAGTGATTCTCCTCCTGTGTCCTTCAGAATCAGACCGGCTACCATAGACTACTCTGGAGAATCGAGCCGCTCTTCTTCCTTGCAAAACAACCCTCCTCCCGCTGGCTCGTCCCGCTCCGCTGCATCGAGCGGAGCGGGACCAGGAGCAGGACCAGGAGCAGGACCAGGACACGCCGCCCGAGAAAAACCTCAAGTCAAAAGTAAATCTTGCTGAAACTATTATTGAGATTTTTTTTTGTGTGTGTGTCTTTGAATCTAACAAACCATTTGTTCCCGTTTCCTTCATCCCGGCAGAAATCGCCCCCATGATGGCCAAAACTATCAAAGCATTCAAGAACAGATTCTCCCGCCGATAGTGTGAAAGAGACTGAATGTAATTTATGTGATTTTAATTAGCGGAATTGGACTGGAGACCCTCCGACCCTGCACACACATCACATGAACTTTGCAGTATTTGTGGCAAAAATGGTTAACTTCCTTTTTTTTTTAATTTCTTTTTTTTTCCTTTATTTTTTCTGTGGTGACGTCTGTTTTGCGGGTCTTAAATATTTGAATCCTAAATGATGGTACACACAGTAAAAGGACACACAAACACACACAGTCTGTTACTGAATTGTGTTTTCCAGCAGATGGCTTTTTAGAGAACGAGTCGCATGTTTTTGGGGGGAAATGTTTGCTGCGAGGTTAGATTAGAAGGTTAGTTTCTCTCCAGCAGCACAAAGACTGGAAACATGGGAGCAGCCAACCTGCTCCTCTAAATCTGCCCAGCAGAACCTTAAAATTTCATTAATTAACGTGTAAATTTGTTGATATTCACAGCCAAAATGTGAATAGAAAATTTGTACATTTTAGAAAAAAATGTAGTGCCTTGAACCTGCATTCTTTTGAATGGGCAGCAGAGGGCGTATCTGAACTCAGATTGTATAGAAGTCTATGAGGAATTGACCCTGCGTCTCACTTGATCTGCGAGCTCAGTTAACATTTTCCTGATGAGTTTATGGACTCAGTTTCTAGTTTTAAATATTAATGAATACAACATAAACGCTACGTTGTAAATTTTTATTGCATTTGAGTCAACAAGGAGAATAAAGCAGGGTGTGCTTTAAGCCGGGCGTACGCTTGGATTGTCACCGTCTTAGCCACCGTCTTGATTGCACTAATTGATTTCTATCAAATTTTCCCATTTTTAAAAATGTGAGAAAAGGTGACGCTGCTGTGACCAGAACATTAAGATGCAACACCTGTACAAACATTCCTACAAAAGCGCCCCCGTCTGCTTTCCCCCCTTTGGTTCCAGTCTTTGTGCTGACCGGTTCGTATTTATTATATGACAGATGAGAGTTTTATCGGTCTTCAAATCAAACTAGAAATAAACATGTTGTCCCGAACTGTTCATCTTTTCCTTGTAAGGGACAGAAAAAAAGGCTCTTAGTTTAAAACAGTCAGCTGTTGTTTTCCCTTATGACCAAATGATACACTACAGTGGGAAACTTTTACACTTTTACTCTTGTTTTGTCTCTTAATCGCATGCGTGATGCACGCCCCGACACCCGAGACGTCAGCTGGACGGTGAAAGACTCGAATCGTGTTTTGCCCGGTGCATTTTTTAAAATGTGTGGGGCTAAGTTGATATCGCAGACAAACGTGCGACGTTGTAGACTCATTTTAACCCTCCTGTGGCTTCAAATCACGTTTCCCTGCTGTCCAATGTGTGCTTCCCTGTTTTTATCTGCTTCACTGTGACAAACCGATGGAGTGAGGGGAGAGTAGGAAGAACCATGGTAAGTTGTCTGCAACTGCAGTCCATGATGATGATGATGAAATGTATTTATTTTCAACACTGGGACCTGGCACCCCACAACACGGGCCTGAATGGAAGTAGATGACAAATTGTAATTTTATTAGATTTTAATAAATGTTATATGGTCATTTTTATTAAAATTGACTTTTTGCCCTTAAAAGTGTTTGTGTGAAAGTGTCTCTGATTTCAACATGACTGTCATGAAAAGGAGGGGTGCAGAGAAACGGCCCGTCTTACCAGAACAACCTTAAATATAAATCTGTATGTTTATTCCTACAGTTATTGTTCTTAACTGCATCGTTACGGGACTGAGAAACAAGGCTCAACATGATCAAAGGAACAAGAGAGAAAAATGTTTATACAAAATCCTCATTATTGGTTTTTATTTGGTTCAGCTGTTTATTAAAACTGAAAAGCACCTGTCAGCTCAGCCATTAATCGTGAATATTTATGTTGCAGCATAAATTTATTTTTAAATTGAAAATAGTCGCTTTCATCTTTTGGTGGCATCAGGAAAATTAATAATTCTCGAGGAAACGAGAATTATGAATTTTTACGTGACACTTGTAAACAGTTTGCGACACTGTCGACGTTTGTTGGTAAAAATCGTGAGCCAATCAGAGAGCGCAGGGCTCCTGTTTTTGGTCTTCGGGTTGGTAAAGTGGCTACATTGTTGCAGATGACGATTTCCTGCGGGGATCCTCGTCTTTTCTAAATAAAGTGTTTACAGAAACACTGAGGGGTCAAACTGAACTCACTGGATATAAAAAGCATGTGCAGGAGGAATTTTTTTTTTCAAATTTGGGCCACAAAACGCAGACATACAACACATCAGATATATCACACTTAAAAATATACAATACACAGTATCTGACGCACGTAAGACACACTGAATTAAATCTAAGACTCTGGAGGTCCACTTTTATCCTGTTTATATTCAGGACATTTAAAAAATTGCATTACTTTTGAGTTTTTCTTTTTACTTCGCAGCAAAACTCACATGAGAAAAAAAAATCACAGCAAACAGCAGCTGTCTCTGCTGCTTTTCTCATGGTTATTGGTAATTTGGAGGTTCAAATGTGTCTGCCATCATTATATATGATTAC
>VUQJ01037668.1:0-14277 GCA_015108635.1 Andinoacara biseriatus
TTAATATGCATGCACAAGCAATGGGAAGCACGCAGGGATGCTCACACACACACAAATGTTAAGCCGCTCACTTTAATAGGCTAAGCTTTACTCCATTTGGTTAAATGTTTTGTTTAGGAAGAGCTACACCAATGGAAGGAGGGAAAGAAAGGAGCAAGGAGGAAGAGGAGGGTGGGTGGGTGGTTAGGTAGGGGGTTAATGGTGAGGGATTCTGGGTGGAGGAGGAGGAGGACGAAGGAATCAGGAATGAGCGGATGGAAGGAGAAGATGTTTAGGTGTGAGGAGAGAAATGAAAGGAAGTATGGTGTGAAGAGGATTTTAAGAGGGAAAAGGAAATGGGAGGAAGAATAGAGGAATGAAGCAAGGACAGAGGGAAGGAAGACATGAGTTAGGTATGAAGAAATAATTTAGTGTTGTGGATTTAGTGGGAAAATTAGGGAAAAAAGAGTGCAAGTAGGAATGAAACAAGAATGGAGGGAAGGATGGAAGAAAGGGTGGAAGGTGGGAAAGAGCACATTGCGTAGTAATGTGATAAGGAACAAAGGAAAAGGGTTTAGTGAGTAAATTAGGAATGTAGGAGGAAGGCAAGGAAGAATGAAAAAAGGATGGAGGTAGGGTGAAGGAAACAAGATAGGAAAATAAGAAAGAGGACATGATCAAGGTGTAAAGTAAAGATAGGAAGGAGAAAAAAGGGTTTAGCAAAGAGTGCAAGGAGACAAAATAAGGATAGATAGTAAGGATGGAAGAGAAGGTAGGTGGAAAAAAGGACCACCTCCTTCCCACATTGAGGAGGAGGCAAGGAGGAATGAAACAAGGAGGGAAAGAGGGCAGATGTAGGCAGAAAGCAAGGAATGGAAGGCAGAAAAGGGGAGTAGTGAGGAAACTAGGAAGAGGGAAGAAATGAAAGAGGAAGGAATGAAGGTATTGATTCACTGAAGGAAGAGAAACATCTTAGAGAAACATCCTAAATGATCCAGCTGGGGAAAAGAAATGGGATGCAGGAAAAATAAATGATGAGGAAAAGTGGGAAAGAAAGGAGGAAAGTAAGGCAGGATTTGAAAATGAAGAGCAGGAAGGAAATCCAAACGGAAACGACAAATAGAAAAGGAGAAAAAGGAATGAAATGGCAATGAAGGGAAGAATGGAAAAAAAGGAAGAGAAGGCAGGTTGGAAGTGAGGAAAGGAAGAAAACGTGCTTTAAGGAGAAAGGGATGCCACTGCAAAGAAAAAATAAGGAAGAAGGCGACGAAATGAAAATGGAGAAAAAAGGCTTTAAATGACAAAACGAAATGGGAAAAAAAGAAGAGGAGGGAGAGTAAGGAGGAATGAATTTTGATATTGGAAAACATGAATGAAAGGAGGAAGAAGGCAGGATAAGATGATCCAAACGAACATAATAAATGGAAAGGAGGGAAAAAAACGCAAAGAAGAGGACAGTGGGAGGCAAATGTAAGTGAAGATGGCAGGATGGAAAAGAAGGAGTAGGAAGGTAAGAAGAACGAAGGGAAGGAAGCATACAGCTCAGAGGAAGCAACATGGGAGGAAAAAGAGTGGATATCAAGTGAGAGAAGGGAGGAAGGAGATGATTCAGTTTAACAAGAAAGAAGAAACAAAGGAAGGCGTGAGAGAAAAGAGGGAAAGAAGTTAAGGTGGAAGGAGAAAGGGAAGGAAGGAGAAAGAGGTGGAGGGAGGTAGGGGGTTAAAGCGAAGGAAGGAGATTTGTCATGAGAGAAAAGAGGAGGAAGGGAGAAGACGAGGGACAAGGAAGAAGGGATAAAAGGAGGAGAAGTGTTGGGCTGGAAGGCCAAATAATGGAGCAGCTCATCTCATGGTGAATTTGAATGGAGGCTGAATTAATTTAAATCTCATCACGGCCCGCCCTCTAATACCTTATCAGTTCTGCACGGAGACAAGGGACGTAATCGCATTAGACCCGCCACTCTGCTCCACTGCGCTGTACTACACACAGAAACACACACACTCACGCAGTACCTGTGCTGGTATGAGCTGCTCCGACACACAAACACACACTGCTGCTGTCACGGCGCTGGTGGGTGTGTGCACGACTTCACGCTGTGTGTGCACGTGCATTAAAACCAATACACACACAGCATGAAGAAATACCCCCGTGAGTACAAACCAGCAGGACAGCAGCACATGAAGACGCACACACGCGCACAAACACACACTTGCAGTTCTATCTTTGTGAGAACGTCTTCGACTCACAGACTACATTCCCTCAACCTAAACCTGATTCCACGCCGAGTCCTGTAACCAAGTCTGAACAGCCAGTTTTAGGCCAAAATGTCTTTATGTTCCACAGATGTCCTCAGTCTGAAGCTCAGTCTTCAGAAAGACAGCCGCACAAGTACGCACAAAAATGTTCGGCTTTATGTTCATGAGGATCCTCCCAGACCCATCTTACCTTAACCCTGAAACTAAGTCTGCACCTTCAAACAGCCCTTTTAAGGTTTAACTCCGCTCAGTCAGATACTGCAGTTCTGTCTATGTAAGGCTCCTCTGTGGCTCCTGGGCCTCTCTGAGTCTGGATCCTCAAATAGCAAAGGCTATAATATCCTCATTTGCCACAGATTCAGAAGATTCAGATTCACGTTATCATCATTCAGACACCACATCAAGACGCAGTGCAAAAAAACAAAACACCAAATATAGAAATAAATGGCAACAACATGATCTATGGCATTGCACTCGCTAGGTCCTCACGAGTATAAAACTCACAAAGCTAGCTATACAAGTACACACCCACACACACAAACACTCCTGCACTTGTATCTTTGTGAGGACCCTCTTTGAAACCCACCCCTGCTTAAACCTAAACCTGAACCATGAAACCAAGTTTAAATCCTCTAACAGTGAACTGAGGCCAACATGTCATCACTGCAAAGGTTTAAACATTTTCAGTTCACTGACAAATATACAAATGCACAGATTTGCAGCTGTATCTTTGTGATGGCCTCCTTTAACTCCCATTTGTTCTTAACTGAACCCTAAAATCAAGTCTCATGTCCTCCCTGCAGAGGGTGAAAAGTCCCAACAGGTCCATAAGAAAAGCAGATATACAAGTAGGAACACACTTTCTGTCCTGTCTCTGTGAGGACCTTCACCTGAACACAAACCTGATGCTAGCCTGACAGGGTCTGAACCCTCAGACCGACCGCTGAGGCTGACATGTCCTCATGTTACACAGATGTCCTCACTGCACAGGCTTCAAATCTGTAGTATTCAGAAAAACGGATGTACGCGTACAAACACACACGTGCACAGCCACGCACATACACAGAAACAAAGTCTAAAAGATAGACAAAGCATGCAAATGTACACCCATGGGTACTACAACACACAATGACCATCGAGACCCACTGACAAATGGGTGAAAAAACACATCTCCTACACACACACACACACACTCACGCACACTCATATGGAGCCGAACTAACAGAGCAGCCTTCCAGTTACCTTCTAGGGGAAAAGACTCATGGGAAGTTATGCACTCGGCTGTTGACATTGGCTGCGGTGGGACGAGCAGCTTTACAGCGCTGACTCCTCGTACTCACGCTGACACACACACACACACACACACACACTCTAAACAAGATGGCAGGTGAGTTATAGGCTCCTCACATGAACTCACACACTCCAAACAAGATGGCTGGGAAAGTCTGAAAGGGTTTTCCATCATCGTGGACTTCAGCAGGCGACTGATAAGAAAAGGAAAACTCCACCCAAAAATATAGATAGTGGTGATTTAGGCTGCATTTCTTGGCCGTATCGTTTGTGAATCTGTGGATAATTGATCTTAAATTCCTGCAGCAAGCGCAGAGGATGTGACACAGGGTGTGGAAACACTCTGTCATGTTTCTGTGCCAGGATGTCACTTTCACCAGAGGTAGCTTTGCATAATTGACAAAAGATGCAGAAAAATAAACAAATATTCAAACACCAAACTGTGTTATTAATTAGAATAAATCAGGAATATAAGAAACACTAATGCACACAAACCCAAAAGAACTCAACTGCCTTTTATAGCTCACCTGTCTCAGGTGAGTACCTGGAAAAGCTCAGTGGTACTGTATGAAAAAAGGCTTTAGAATGAAAAGTGGAGGAGGAGCTTACTGAGGGCAGCTGGAGATGTATGGTTCCACAGAGACAGGAAATAAAGGAAAAGTGGCTCTGAGAAAAATGGACTTAAAGTTAAGTCCTGAAAATATGTTCCCATAACTTGATTCCAGCTGTCGGCGGCTCCTCATCCCGTTGGCTGCTGGGCTGAACGCGTACGGGTTTCCAACCCATCTATATTCACACGTGGCAAAACTCTGCTCTGTGTTTGGTGTGAAAGCACCTAAAGGCTTAGATAGTCCTCACTTTAGATGAGGTCACACAAAAATACATAGAAAATATTCAGTGGTTATTATTTAACTACTTAAAATAAACTACTGTATTAAAGGAACATTTATTAGTAAAATTCTCAGACTTGTGCAATGTGAGGAACTTCTGGAGTCACTAGCAGCTTTTCAATTTCAAGAGATCACATAAAATACTAAAATAACAACTAATGAATGCATTAACATTCATATTATTCATAGTATTAATATGAATTCCAATAAAACATTTTATAAAACCTCAGTTAACACAATTGCAATTAGTGCATATCCTTATCTTATATATATTATATATATTACACGCACAAATTCATTCCTAATTATGCACCTAAATGATTCCTAAACAATATAATAAACCATGATAAGGTCCAACACCTCCTAAATAACTGGTCAGTATGAAGATACTGGGGCAACTAAAGATTATTTTGCTACTTGACGAATCTGTCAGTTATTTTTTCGATTAGTCGATTAGTCAACAATTATTTCAATCTTAAGTCACCTGTTCAAACCTGCCCACCTGTGAACATCACCTTGTTGTTTCTACTCACAATTAAAATAATGACCCATAAAAATACGAGTTTGAAACTAATCAAATATACTTTTGACATTAATGTGACATCACAATAAATATCAAACAAACGATGCATATTAAAGTGAATGCAATTTTTATTTTGAAATTAAAATTTACTGTGCAAATAAATAAAAATGGCCTCTGTCCAAAAGTTCAAATAAGGCTTTAAATTAAATCAAAAAGATTTTTTCCTCAAAAAACACCTGAAAAGTTTACAGATGATTGAGTTCATGCAGAGAGTTACTATTCAGAATAAACGCTAATATTATAGCAGGAAAAAACGTAGCTGCTCCTATTGTCCTTCACTCGTTAGCTAAAACAATTGAAATGGTGTCGCTCAGCAAACCTCATCCATGAGAGCTTGTTTCCAACAGCGTTTTAAACGCTCGCCGTTGCAGTGATGCTGCTGTGGAAGGAAACCTTTGCTTTGCACCGTCTGCATTTAGCTTTATTTTGGTTTCTGTAAAATGCTCCTGCACCTTTGACAGTCTGTCTGCATTTCCTTTCATTTCCTCCACCCTCCTCTCTGCTCCACCATCATTATGTTGATCCATTACTTTCTTCTTTCTTGGTTGTTGTTACTGTCAAACAATGGAGGCAATACTGACCCCATATCTTCCTGTGGTGTATTGCAGTTACAAAATCACATACATGGCTTTAGAATACGACGCGTCAACATTAAAATTCCATCGATTATGTGAACAAATCGTCGCAGCCCTAGAACATACTGTAATTAAATATTCTATACTGTGTAGGAGCTTATCAAACAAGACATTTACATCTATATTTATGAATTAAATACTAATGTGTAATAATGTATGTGCAATGCTCAATTATGTAATAAGTAATCAGTAATAATTACTAAAACTGTGTGGATATAAAATGTCAAAAAAAAGAAAAAAAAAACATCTATAAACTGCACTAAAGCTAACTTTTAGAATAAATAATTGCGTACATCTACAACTGCTTGCAAAAAAATCACATATCCTATGCTGTTTGAACATCACTCATTATTTTGCCCTTTGACCTCCTGACAGCCAGGAGGAGGTGAGTACTGCCAATATCTACAACACAAAATACAGAACAAATGCTGTAAACAGGTCTGAATAAAGTTTTCCATGATCACCTCCTGCAAACTGTCACTGATTAAAAAATGCTCCAAAGTATCAAATAAACTCAATAAAGAATCCAAAAACTATCAACGTGACCGACCGTTAAATTAATCTGCAATACCATTCGTTCAGGAACGGATAAACACACACTACAAGGAACCATCTACAGCAGACTTTTAGACTTCTAGGTTGTCCAAGAGCTGCCGCAGGTCCATGACTCATTTTAGCTTTTTTTTAAAAATGCATCTGATTCACTATTTTGAAAGTTAACTCAATGCTAACAAACAATTCGGGTTCCCTACCAGCAGGAGGAGGTCAATTTTGTGGCAGTCCTCAGTATCTCTAAGCTGCTTCTCTACAGAGTCCATTGTCCTATGGTTGGATGAGCTCCAGGCCCTCCATTTTCCACAGTATTCCACCTTCTGCTCTGGAGCTGGAGGTTCATTATGCCAAGCTCACTGTGGCTGCAGAGGACTATCATCTGCAGTCCAAGACAGCTGAGTTTGGGATGGTCTGCTCAACGAGTCTCAGCAGAAAGACAGCTGACTATAACAGTTTTTCTTTAGTTGAAGCATTTTGTGGTGGTGGTGTGTGTGTGTGTGTGTGTGTGTGTGTGTGTGTGTGTTGAGGGGTAGGTTGACCTTCATTATCGATTAAAGAAAGCCTGGTTATGCCTGGTTATGCAGTTATCTTAGAAGGTGCAAGCTTTTTTCTGTTTTCTCATGTGTTGAGGATTTTGAGTGAATTTTTCTGGTCTTCTCAGGGATCTTTTGCTCTGTTTGTTTTTCATTCCTGTAGGTAACCAGACAAACATACAGCGACGCTGAAAGCTGACATTGTTTGTGCGATTCCAGCTCCAAACATCTTTGGGCTTTGGTGTCAGACTCTCAGGATCAACAAACAAAAGCTGGACTTCTATCAATAATGGGCCTTGTGTGTTAAAACTCGATGGCTCTTGGTATGTCATACCTGTGTAATCCTATTCCACTCATGAGCCTGGGGGGAATTTTCGTGGTCTTCTTGCAGATCTTGAGTTGCATTTTTCGACCGTATTGGTTGGTTTTGGTGCGTTTGTTTTTCATTCCTGTGGGAAACTGGACAAACATGAAGGGGCGTGACTTCCTCTTGAAGTTTGAAAGCTGGAATTCTTTCAGTGTAATAAATGGTAAGATCGGGTCTTGGTGTTGGACCCACAGAATGAACAAACACAGTTTACGCAATATTCATCAGTCAGCAGAGGTGTGAGGCTTCTTTGTTCTCTGGGGAAACTAAAGGCCGGCATTTTTTCAAAGGTAGAATTACACCAGTTGCAGCAAAGGCTAAGTTACCACAGACACAACAATTGTTGTGGGGACGAATACACTCATCACATGAAGCCCACCTCTTATTTCCTTGGCTAACTCTTTTTAATATAAAGCAGCAACAGTATGAAACAGCAGTAAACAGCTGTCTGGTACATGTCTGCCTGGTTCTGCTGGAGGTCTCGTCTTCCTTCTCACTGACACCAGGTGGTGCACAACACTGCAGGGTCGTTCCTCACAGTATAAAGGCAACTGTTGATGCAACTGTTGTTATGAATTGGCACCATATAAATAAAACTGAATTGTTCCATTGAAAACAGCTGTTTGGTCTCTGAGTTGTAAATGGAGACCCAGATCTTACCACCGGGGCTGATCCTCAGCTTTTCAAGTTTGGTGGTCCATGCGCAAGTGGTCAGAATGGGACCGGCAAGAGGTCAAGAGGTACATGAGGAGATGACCTTGAAGGGGAGATTTTATTTATTTATTTATATGGATGATTTTGTGAACTCTTCAATAGCTAAAGAATGAAATCAAGAAACATGTTAAGTTGTTTTGTGCAAAGACTGCTGAAAGACAAGTGCTAAAAAGCAATAATGGAAATAAACTAAAATACTAACTCCAGCCACAGACAGTGTCAGAGCATCACAAAACCAATAAAACTTTTACTACAATTACATGGATATGCCAAATACTTTTTTAAAATATCAGAAAGAGGCACCGAGGAAAGTTTGCTGTGACTGAGTGCAGAGACTGATTTTAAGCACTTTAACTAGATTAGCTCCAAAACAACTGCAACATGTTTGCAGCACCAAAATCTGTCTAACAGGGGTGTGTACATCTAAAAGTGGACTGGGAGAAAAGGCAAGGTCACCACAGTTTTTTAACCTTTTTCACAAACTAAATTGTACGGTACAGCTAATTATCATTTGTGAAGAAATGCCACATCAAGCCACGAGGCAGGGTTAGCAAAAAAATTAATGGCTGTTAGCCTTGAAACAAATTATTTTAATATTGAGGGGAGAAAACAGTGATTTTATTTCTTTATCTTGGAGCAAAATCCAAAAGCGAACCAAGGTCAATCCAGAAATCACCAATTTACCTCTGAAGCTCTTTTTCTGAGCAACTAAATGTGACACGAGCGCAACGAGCAGAGTAAACCTCTCAAACAACAAACTCTGCAAACAACTAACGAGGAAGAGGTCAAAGTTCACGGAACAAACTCAGACTCCGGTAAAGAGACAACAGCAAACAGGAAGTGACGAGTCAAAGCTCCTGCATTTGTCTTTTCTTCCATTCAATAAAGGCAACACTGTATGTTTAATATTGAAAGATGGATGATAACACTGAAAAGCACCAGAGTCAGAGAATTCCTTCAAATTCCTCCAAGAAGGGAAAGTGTTAGAGGGAAGAATTCCCTTTTCATTAAAAGCAGATGTTCCAGCTTTCTTTTCATTGATGTATTTGTGTTTCATCATTTTCTCCAAATAAGAGAGAAATTTTCTGAACCTCATATGAAACATGTGTAGTAACTTTTTTTAATGGATCTAATGTGAAAGGCAGTCACTTTTCTGAACTCACATAGTTTTTAATCCAACTCTCCAGAAACAATAAGCTTTTTTTCTGCCTGTTTTAGATCTTTGTTTTGGTTTGCCTGCTTACCGTCTATTTATTTTCCCCTACAGGCACCTTATCGGACACTCGCACACAGTAGGCCAAGTTTCTCTCGGGGTGGGTGCTTCTATCAGCTTTTGATCCAGCTGAAGCCACGCAGGTCACTTTCATGACAATTTCTACTGACAGTTTTTCTTTCCTGACTTCTTTAGATAGGTCATCAGCTGGTTGGTTATGATTTATTTAACAGAAGAAACTGAAAAAAGTGCCCCACCGTAGGCTTAACTTACTACTCCTCTTCATCCCATGTATGTCCATAAAGGTCTCCACCCATCTCTTGTAGCTTTACACTCCTTCTCTTGTTGTCTTTGGCCTCCTCCTCCTGTTTGTGTCCAGCCATCTTGAGCACTTCATCTTTATTTCCATGAGAGACGTTTATACAGCCAGTTCTTCTGTACAATTAGAGATTTGAGCATTTTTGTCTGATCAGAAGCTTCTGCGTGTTTGGTGAAGACGCCCATTGAGGAAGACCTCGACCGTGCATGCTTTGAGGACCCTATGCTGGCCAGAGCTTTAGCTTCTGATAGGTCTAACCATGCTGCACAGGTCGAAGGTGACATGGGAGTGGGGCTAACAGCAACAACCACACAATCTAGCCGGGATCTTCAAGGAAACTGTTACATAAGCGAGTGAGAAAATAGATGGATTAGACGCTCTCTATCAGGGCCTCTGATGCGTCATGCTCTCATGATCCCCAGCAGCTGCAACAACAAAGTGAAGGTGCTGCAAATATTCCTGGCATACCTGGTGTTGCCTCATGGTACACCTTTTGGGAACTACTGCTTTAGGACTTTATATATACACAAACCATGCTAACATCTTAGCCTTGATGTCAGTGAAACCTCCACAGAGTTTTTCTCAGCCCTCCCCTCTGACCTAACAGGAAAAAAAGATGCTCTCAAAATACTGTTTCACTTGGAATTTGAGTAGTAAATTCTTGTGGCGGCATCATTTAAAACGCATTAGACGGCACATATTTTAAGGATTACCGCACTGGCTCATGTGTAAATACAAGCTTCCAAGAAAGAAAGAAGAAGGAGGAGGAGGAGGAGGAGGAGGAAAAAGCTCACATCTCGAAGCTGGCAGGTGAGGATATTCTGAGGTTGGAAAATTTTCATCGAAACCAGCTGAACCTTCAGAGGTCTTAAGCAGTGAGACTGGCTGCTTGTTTACCGCGTGGAGGGGTGTAAAAACCAATGATTCTTCCTCGAGTCCGCCGAATCGTGTTGAACAGCTCACACGCAGCGAAACACATGTGCATGACCTAATGAACCAACCAATAACGAGCGCGTACAAGCTCGTCAAACTGCGGGTTTACGCTGCGGTTTATTCTCCATCCAGAAAAGCTGCTGGCAGCGATCTGCGCGTTTAAACAGCGGACGCACGTCAGCACGCCTGATCGAATCACAAACGTTTTCTAGGAATGCAGCCGAGGCAGGGCGAGCGCACTATAAGTGCATGACTCTGTGAGCCTTTGTGTGAGGATACATTTCTCAGGAAGCGCCACAAGTTCAGGGTTCATTTAATAGATTTTTCTTTGCTGAAAAAAGGCCACTGTCCATTTGATTTGATCTGAAATTTGGCCACAAACAAGGTATTTAACTTGATGAAAAAGACTCGATTTGGCTCAGATATATCATTACATGACTGTTTTAATTGCAAGGAAATTAAATTCATTTTTGATTTTTTTCCATCCCGTACCAGCTGAAGTAATCCAACATGGAGGAAATATATCATAATGAAATCTAAAAAGCATAGCTGAAACGATCCACTTTCCTTAATTATCCATTATCCTCCACTAATGTGGTTAAATTACTTCTACAACCTGACTGACATCAAACAAGCTGAACGCGCTGAGGTAGCCCGAGCCGAAAACTTCTGTTTAAAACTGCAGCATGTAAATGTGCAGTCTTATACACACTCATTTTGCAGTCTCGTTTTATCATATATAAAGAGGAAATTTATGGGCCTGTTCTTCTGCGCTGTTTGTTTGGGCATCGGAGGTTTAACTGCCGTCTTTCTGCTGCTGATGTTTACAATTGTATGTTCTGAATACTCAGAATATTGTCTCACGACTTTTCTTAATTCTCATCATCTGTTGGTACACCCTTCATTCTACATGTAATCGTATTAAATGGTTTTCCACAGCAGATGGAGTTTGAGTAGGAGGCTCTTTTTTTAGTTTGAATACATTTTTGACAGTTTGAAAATAAAGCCTGCGCTGCAGCTCTGCCTTCACTGCCGTGCGGTTTGTGTCCAACAGAGCTGGACTGATTGATTGGCAAATGAGAAAACAATCCCAGATATTTGATGCCATTTAGTTATTGTGATTTCACATTTTGGGAATGGGACAATGTGTTTGGTAGGAAAACAACTAACATGATGGGAAATCACACCCTGCTTTAACCGTACCGTGCACTGCAAAATAAACCTCGTGTTCCGGTAAATAAGGCTTGAAACTGAGATCATAACTCCCTTGAGGTCAACGTTGTCATCATTGGTGATGTTTCCAGCGGTAACCCAACCTTGCAGTCAGAAATCTTTATTTTTTGCATAAATTCCACATTGCAATTGGGGGATCCAAGAAAATAATATTTCTAAAGGAAACTACTTACTTTTCTTTTATGAAATGATTTTAATCTAATGGTACCTGAACTGAACCCTCTGAGGTCCCTCAGAACCCTCTGAGGTCCCTAACCCGAAAATTTGGGAAAAAAAACCTAAATTTTTCATGTGTATCAGTGAGAATGATTATTTTTCTAATTGCCATGACTTGGGAGGACCCCCCCCCCCCAAAAAAGAAAATAAATAAATAAAAAATGACCTGTTCTGTTTGCATAGGATTAGGGTCATCACCAATTATGACTTAGACCTCAGAGTCACCATTAGAGTGTGCAAAAACAAAAACTGAGAGTGTGCGAGCTGTTACCAGCATGATCATAATTATGCTTTTTTGTCATTATTGAGCAGCCCTTGATTGGCTGCATTTCAACATAAACTCTGACTGGAGAAACTGAAGCACACAAATTCTGCATCCTGGCTCAAACGCTCTGTAACTCATCCTGATCATCACTTCAAAAGCAACATATTTTCATACACATCCCTTCAGTGCAGCAGACCTCTCGCTGTCCAGGACGTTCAGTGCCTACATCACACCAATAATTACTCGATACCCAAATATAGCCTCTCATCGCACCCCCTGCAGCATACCACAGGCCTATAAAAGGCCTGGAAAGGTTTTTAAGCCTGTAAATCTACAGCACAAATCAAAAATTAGGTTGAAATTCATTTTCAGCTTCAAATTTCCTACACCGCACAAAGTGTCGCTGACACGAGAAACGTCACAAACGTACAGGTAAGCTGAGGTTGTTTCTTGCTTTGCTTTCTTTAAATTCACAAACTCTTTGAAGACACTCTGAGGTAAAAGATAAAAAGGCATTTTTCGGAACCACTTCATTCCACAAAATCTAAACATCCAGCTCACTGAATCTTTTCCAGTTGATACTTTTGACATTTCCCAGACAGAACGATAAATCAATCACTGGAACCAGCAGCCCGACTCCAGACTTTAGAGACACACCTCCTCTCCAAACCAAGACTTAAGGGCAACCCAGCCCTGAAAAGACACAAACACACACACACACGCGCGCACACACACACACACACGCATACTCTTTTCTTTTGTAATAAAGCATCAGTTAATAAGAGATGGATTTTTGTTGGCTGAGCCGGTTGGAGACAGAGGAAGACGCTCTGGCTGCCAAATCAGTGTTTTCACAGCCTGAATCACAGCTTACCACGGATACTGGCCCAGGGAGGAGTGTGCACGCACACACACACACACACACACACACAAATTACACTGGATACTGCAGGAGTGATACATGTGCACATACAGAAACAATCGTCCCCACGCACAAATACAAGCATGCTGTGCTCTTATAAACCATTTTGGACTGTGAAGCATTAGGAATGCACGGACACTTATACATAAGGAGATATGTGCACTGCTGTTTTTGTGAGGACCCTCATCAGTATAATATAACCCCTAACCTCTTACCCTTACCTTAAAAATCAAAAATAAATGCCTGTATCCAACCACAACTTAAACCTCATGAACCTTTAGGTGCTTTGTCTCACAGTGAGGACCACTCTGAACGGCCTCACTTTCCAAAATGGAAACACGTGCACACAAATATACCAGCTTGGACTCGCTGACACACTGACACCAACGGATGCCGTGTACGTATCATTGTGACGCTAGCAGCATCTGGCAGAGGGGCAGTTTTTGACAATGTGTCGACTCTGCGTGTATACCAGCAAAAACATAACATTTGTTATGTGTCCAACCACACTGGGACCAACAAATTCCTATAAAATACTGACGCTGTCAGATGCCGGCTGTGCTGCAAAGAATCGGCCGCCGTTAGCATCCCATTCATGGTTCCAGTTTGACTTTGTTTCACTTGCTGATTAGTTTTGCTGTTATTTGCTTTCAGTTGCCTTAACCAGAGCGTTTAAAATTGGTGCCACAGGATCTTCTACAATCATTAATACGCACGGACTTATTGCCATAACCGAATGTGCCATGACACTGATGCCAAAGGTCGCTTCGTCTGTATCGGTCGGATCCCAGCTGCCACGACAAAGCGGCAGTATTTGGCGCCTTGGAAAACACACGGTCACATGCTGCTCCTCCTTTAGCTGCAAACTGAACCTTCACTCCTAATGTTAACCTTCAATAGCCCATCAGAAGTTGGGTGGAGCAGCCAAAATGTGCTCACTAAGATCAATTCAAACTAAAATGGCTCCACGCAAACACACAGAGAGGCGTGCACACTGAAACTCAGACAGGACACACACAAAATCACACAAATGCAGACAGTCACCTGCATTTTTTTCTCCTCTCCCCGCTCTGTCTAGTCTTGTTCTTCAACACACACACAGACTCACACACTAAACTGTTCACATTGAGTGGAGAAGAACAACAGTCGCCATCAGAAGGCCTTCTTCTAGAAGCGAAATATCTCCCTCCCTCTCTCCCTCCGTCTACCTCTCTCACCCTTTTTCTCTCTCTCCGTTTCTCCCCCTCTCAATCACTCCTCCGGTGCAGTTTGGGCTGTTTCCATGGCAACTCGCCGAGTCCCATGGTCGCTGGAGGGAGAGAGCGCTACCCCGCTCGTCCTGCCCAAAAAAAAAAAAAAAAAAAAAATCACATAAAC
>VUQJ01037679.1:6536-17516 GCA_015108635.1 Andinoacara biseriatus
ATATTCTGAATGGTGTTTTTGCAAGTTTGATAGGAGCTGAGTCAGCCACCAAGAAATAACCACATACCATGAAGTCCAACACCAGTAAAAGCTTTCAACATCTCCCTCCTATCCTGCTTAATGTTACCAAATGTAGTCATCCATCTCAATCAAACTCACACAAGTACTGAGTGGGGAGAGTCTGGGGAGTGGGAGCAACAAGCTAAGTTGATCCAGAGTGGAGTCACAGGGCAAGGTGGCTCCCTGAAGGAGCTGTGTTGGAACACAGCTGGAGCAGGAGTGTTTCAGAGAAGGGGAAGCCTAACCAGAATGTCGGTGAAGTAGTGGCTCATCCGGCTCATGATCCATCACAGTTCACAGGATATTGTAACATGTGAAGTACAGAAAGAAATTTTTCTTGTCATTGGTTGAATGAAAGTCCTCTGAGAAGTCAAGGAGACTTGGAAGCAGTCATATCCAGGAGAAATAATTGCAATTTCCCTAAAATCTAACCAGGACTATAGGAAGAGTAACAATTCTTGTAAAGAGAGGAGAGACAGACACATGGATGGACATCAGACACTTTGCAGATCCACACATGCATTTGTCCTTCAGCCTGGTGGGCTAATAACTGAAACACAAGCGAGGAGAAGCAGGGTTTGAAAAAATAGTTAAAGCCAGGTGGAAACGCTGAAACGTTGGAACTAGAGTGACGGTCACTGAGTCTACAATCTAGAACCGGTATACGTGTTGAAGCAGCTGTGGGTGATTGAATGACTGCAGACCGCAGTCTGACCTCTAGTACACCTGAAACCACCCCTGTAATCAAAGACAAGAAAAATACAAGCAAGAGAGAAAGAGACCAGATTCCAAACCAGCCCGGACTCTGTCTCCCTACACACTTCCTCTCCACGTGCACATTCGTGGGAAGGCTCCATCACATTAGGTACTGTTCCAAACTAAGTAGCCTTAAGTGGAAGTGGGTTATAAAGCTGTCCAATACCAAGTCTGCAACAATGCAGGCTTAGTAACCACATTCAGTGAGTGTCCAGCTGAAATGGAGGAAACACATCAACAGAATTATTACACAAAGGAAGGAACTGCTCAACATCCATCCTTTTTATCTGCAACTTTGTGACTCCTATCCTTCTACATTATTTCTTTTCTTTGAGACATGCACACAAAATGCAGGCGCACAACTGAAAGTGGTCAGGAGGAGACTTCCAGGGGGCATATTTAAAAATGGCCATTGTGGACGTAACCTCTTTGTGAAGCCTTGAACTGAGCATCTTTGCATTCGCCATGTCGGTGATTCTACCAAGGACCATAGTTTAGGAAATGAACTTCATTATCTGTGTAATAAGATGTAATTCTAGTCACAATGACCAAAAAATCATCAGGAAAGTGCACTTAGATAGGGAGCAGAGGGAGGAAGCTGGGGGCCAATTTCACATAAACTTCAAAAACTTCATTAGGTGCCCCCCCCAACAGTACAAAGCAGGGCCCCTTTTTTCCATCAGAACTGCCTTCTTCCCCATTCTGATGCTCAGTTTGAACTTCTGCAGGTTTTCTTGACCTCATTTACACGCCTAAATATATAGAGTTGCTGCCATGTGATCGTCTGATTAGATATTTGTGTTAATGAGCAATTGAACAGGCATACCTAACAAAATTACCAGTGAGTATAGACTTTTATGCAACCAGATCTCTTTTCACAACCACAGGAAGTAACCCTGCTTGCAATAAAAAGAATGCAAGCTGAGGGACTTTTTTTTTTTAGGTAAAAGTAGCTGGAAGCACTCCTGCAATTCCCAGGATAGTACTTCTAAAGGGAAATCAACCAAATTTGAATGGAGTATATTTTTATTTCTATGGAGAACTTATGAAGAACTTGGTCATATCATTTTTCTTCATTGCATACATGCTATTGAACCTTCTCTTATGGCCTGAATAATGTATAATAACACCCACAGTTTCATTATGTAGTCTGCCAGTGTAAAGTGGCTCTCCTGGAAATACTGTACAGAGAGGAGAGCTTCCTGTTTTCAGCCTCATTCCCATTTTAAAATACTAGCAGCCCTTTTAGAAAAGTCTCTATTTTAAGAAAGAAATAAAAAAAATTTTTAAAAACACTACAAAGACGTGAAGAAGTGTGTTAGAACAGATCGAAAACACTTTGTGGACAGGTCTCCCACTGCAGACTCCCTCTGAGTCTGACCAGCATCTCAGCCAAGACTGAGTGACTCACCCATCTTTTCTCTCCATGGGTGCCTGCTCTGCTTTGTAACCAAGCAGAAGGAAAACAACACTCTTCATATCTGTGTCTTTAGGGCAAGTGCTGCTTTCCACTCCATCTGTTTCTCTCTTTATGCTGATATTTTTTACTCTTGTTCTCATCCTTTATTGTGTTCTTATTCAACTATGATAAAGGTGCACTGCAACCCTAACCCTCCCCTCCTCTGCAACCCTAACCTGCCTCTCCACTGTAGGTCACATCTGGCTATAAGACAGCTTATATCTGAGCTTATGGGCTGTTAAGCTCCACATTTGGTCATCCATTGCAGTGAATGGTTTCCCTGTTTGAAACAGCAGCCTTCTTCACTCTGCTTATTTCTTCTTCTTACATTTGCACCTGCGTGATTGTCCTCCCATCACGATGAGCAGCCCTCAGATCTCTGCACTGCTGAGCGCCTCAAATGAAAATATATCCCTGCAATTTTTCTTTATACTTCACTTGAGTGCCTTCCAGGAGTTATCTACCAACTAGGATATCTGTAAGATACAGGATGTCAGTGTTATGGTCATTTTAGTCCCCAGGCACAATTACAATCAGGCATAGTAGAGCAGAGAAACATCTCCTTTCACACTGATGGTTATTGTCTGTTTATGGATATAGTAGCTGGTGTCCTTACACATGTGTCGTTAAATGTGCATATAGGCTCTGCAGCATTCACCAGCTGGCCATATCTTTCCCATCTGCCCCGACTCTGTCTGAGGAAAGGTTGCCAACAACATCGTCTCATTGCTGTTTTGGAGCTTATAAAATCCACGCCGATGTCAATCCATCAGCGTTCGCCAGCAGGGCCCATCCCCATGCTGCTGTTAGCGATATGGTGCCAGGTAGAAGAGTGCTGGATGTTGGGTCTTTGTGGCTTTTATCTCTCTGCTGGAAAGATCGAATTCAGCTGGGTATGAACCATATTGGGAATATTAACAGATTTATCACAGATATGTGGATGGGGGGGAAAGAAAGTGTTGGTCATAATGTGATTGTGCCCAGTGTGAAGACTAATAAATTAGATGGCTAAAAGAAGGATTTGTTAGAAAAAGATAACAATAAGGGATACAAAGATAAAAAAAAAACCTGACGTAAACTAGGGTAGTTTTTATGTGTATGGAGCTGTTAAATCAAAGAGAAGTGATCGTTTCTTTCCATCTTCATCCGCTGCAGCGGGTCATCAATCAATCCACCATGGTGTGATGCTGCCACACCATGGCGGACTGAGGGAGTGCACATCACTGACTCCAAATTCACAAGTTCTTGCCCTCATGTTGCATGTTTTCACAAAGAACCATTTAATCTAGGTCAGTTTTTCCAAACAAATAAAAATAAAGCCATAACTGCCATTTTGATCTCTATTTATTGTCCATTTACATTTTCTTATCACAAATCCATCAATAAAGCAGTAATAAAAGTGCTGTTGAAACTGTTCAAAATGAAACTGAGCGCCACCCTGAAGTCAGAAGTTACCTGATTAGCTCGTCCTGCTGAAACTTTGTCTCCACAAGTCTGCAGTTGTTTTAGTTTGCCGAGAGACACATCTGTGTGATCACTGCATGTGTGTTGCCTTCGAGACTAAACCAGCGCATTGATTGTCACTTTTTTAGGAACCCCATGGTCCTCAGAAGACTACGTGTAATGACGCATTACTAATTATACACTGGGTGCAAGCAGAATCACTTGAAGAGGACTGACATTTTCTAAATGCCACTGCAGGGATTTTGTCAGTAGCAGAAAAATTCACATTTTTCAAACACAAAGAAAACTATAACTATAAATAGGAAATGAATTACCAGAGGGAGTTTTGTCTGTGAAACTTTCCACCTTTAAACAAAGCCAGCTTGGTAGAGGGATGTCCAAGACAGAGAATTAAAGTCAGCATTGCTGATCTATGCATCCCTGTAATGTGTTTACTTTAGTTGGAATATTAGCAAAGGACCAACTTTTTAAACAGGAGCAAAAACTCTGTAAGGTTAGCATGCATGTAAAAATGCAACACTTGCTGCACTGCTTAAATATGGAGGTAAAATCTTTGCTCAGTCTATTCAGTGCTTTGTTAGCCTAAGTTGTCCTTTTTGGGAACATTAGTATGCTAGCACGGTAAACTTTAACATGTTAAGCATCACCTGGAACTGACAAAAATTCAGATTAGCTGAGTCACGAGCTGTGAGAGTGTTTAACAAACTTCGGTTTTAGCATGAAAGTGCCACATTTGACTTTGGTTTTGTGTCGTTCGTGGTGTCACCTGAAAAGTCACGGATGCCAAATTGATAAACTGGCTGTAAGAACTACATTCATTGAAACTAAAGGCAACTTCTAGAGCGTACAGCTATATGTTTTGAGCAGAACCCTAAAATAACACGATTTCTTCACTACAATAATATTTTTCTAACACTGTGTTTTTAAGGTGCATACCACATACAGTACTTGTGACCTGATTCCCAGCAGGGGCAACTTGTTGCATATCTCATCCCTCTCTCGTCTCCATTTTTACTCTTTAAAGAAAAAAAAAATAAATTCATATAGCGTGCTAATGCTATCATGCACCATTTTTGAGCAGCCCTGTCCTGTGAGGCATGCAAAGCCAGAGCTACCATAAGTTTTTGTACTGAAACTAATATCCATCCATATTACAGTAGTTGAAATATAGTTATAGTTGAAATATCTTCAAAGATGGAAGGGGGGGTAAACACATGTCACAGTGTCACAGATCCTGAGGGGACATAGGTACCACATGGAGTTAACACAATCACAAATGTATTTTACTGAAGTATAAAACAAACCATCCCTGCACTCCCGCCTGTTTACACCCAAGAGAAGTATAACTCCACTCTTAAGGCACCAAATGGCTTTCTGTATTTGTTTTGGACTAACACAAGAACAGATGGCATCGAATTCTTCAGTAAATTACAACAGATTTTGTACAGCTGCACCCTAACGTTTTTACATTTTTTATGAAGTCAAACTATAAAAGGATTAATGCAACTTTAAATTATGACTTTCATGCTATAGTACATCACTGTAACTGTTAACAATATAATATCTCTGCATTGTGCTCACAGCTCATTTATAAACATTCAGTGCAGTGTTATATATAAACAATCCAACTGTTCACTTGGGTGTCTTCTTTATGAAGACAAGTAATAGTAAGAGAAATACTTGTAATCAAGCACCGAAGCTAGATTTAATAAAACGCGCGTGGTTTTGGACACGTCGGTCATGTCAGGTTCCAGACCTGTTTTTGACCTTCATCCAGACTTCTGACCCCTAAAGTTGTAGCACTAAGCTGAGACTGTTGATCAAGCAAACATGTATTTCCATACACTTAAAAATAAAAAAAGTTCATCATCTGATTTTTACTTTAACAACTTCCTGCTTTGTCCTAAGCTAGTTCCCCATCCCTCTGCTGTGTCACTGACATCCAAAGTCCTGTTGTCTACTTCCCTACACTGGTGTTGTGCTTGGTGTTATGTTTCTGCGCAATGCCATAGGGAACATGTGCAGCAATGGTACCCATCTCCGCTGCGCCCTCTACATGAAACATCTGATCATCAAAGTAGATGTGCGGCCTTATCTTCTCCAGCATAGGACCCTTTGGTGCTCCTGCAAGGAACAAGGCCTCATCAATCTCCAGCCCCCAGGCCCGAAGCGTTTTGAGCGCCCGAATCCCAGAACTTGCTGCACTACGAGCTGTGACCAAGTAGGTGCGGATAGGGCAGTCCAGGCGCTGGCCTTTAGAGTAAAACTTTTTCTGGAGCTTCCCCAGTGCCTCCAGGAAGCCCTTCAGGGGACCCTGCCAAAGAAGAAGAGCTAGTCAAGTTGTGTTATCTGTTTTCTCTTGTGTGCATTAATCTTTGAATTAATCACTGACTTGACACGTGTCAGCTTTATGTATATGTAACACATACAAACCATGATTGAGCTAACAGCATTTTATTGTAATGTAGCACAGTGTGAGGCCTGCACGGCTAATTTCTGGAATTGCTGGTTGTCTGGGAGAATGACAAGTCGACTGAAAGTCTTTTGACACAATTTTATTATTTCATTTAATTTTGCATAATATATTCATTGAGTAATCAGTTATTGAAATGGATTTCATGTGGAGAACATATGCACGTGCATCATTAGAGCTGCTTGGAAAAGATAATATAATGCTAGGACGAATATAAAATCTTCAAGCATGGCTAAATTCTAGTGTACGTGAAATGTGCAGTCACCTTTTTCTTCTTCTTCTTCTTTTATTTTTTTTAAATCTACCCTCAGGCATTAACCTTCTGAGCTCTAAGCCATCGGTGTGCCCTGTCCTATGCTAACCTTTTAATTTGAAGAAAGATAAAACGGAAAAAAACGTGAATAGTTTTTGATGTGTGTCACTTAAATATTTTTTCCTTTGTTCTCTGAGTGCTAAGAACCTGAGAGGGTTAAAGTAGAGGATACACTTTATGTTGGCACCAACACCAAGGACGCTAGAAAAATCTATTGTAATAAATCGCTCCCCTCCCCCCCAACCAGTCACAGCAGATGACTGCCCCTCCCTGATCCTGATTCTGCTGGAGGTTTCTTCCTGTTAAAAGGGAGTTTTTCCTTCCCACTGTCGCCAAGTACTTTCTCATGGGGGGGTTCATCTTATTGTTGGGCTTTTCGCTGTATTATTGTAGAGAAATCCTATCTTTACGCTACAATATAAAGCGCCTTGAGCCGGGTATTGTTGTGATTTGGCACTATATGAATCAAAATGAATAAATATACAGATTTCAAGTAAAGAATACCAACATGATCCAGTAGCCTGTCCTCATTTTCCTTCTCATGTTCAAAGAATTTGTCCAGCCCGTGGGCCTTGAAGATGCGTTCCGACTCATCTGAGAAGAGGACCGCATCACCGTCAAATGCCACTCTCAGCTGGGACTCGGATACCTCTGTCATCTTCTCCGGCATGAACATGGTGGCTGCTGCGATGCCTGAGGAAAAATGAAATGTGAAAGCTAAAGGGCTCAACTATCACTCAGAGTCAAAGGAAAGCTGTTTGTACAAGCTTCACTTCACTCTTTTTCTTTGGTTTACTTTATTTCACTTAACAATACGTGACTTTTCTTCATTCACTTCTTGGCTGCGCTCTCTGCCGTGCTTCCTTTCTTTCACTTTTCAGTTCATTTTGCTTTGCATCAATTGGATTGACACTAAAGCTTAGTTTCCCATTGATAATTAGAAGATTAGGAATCAATGAAACAGAAAAGCCAGAAGGAAGTGGAAAAGGTTTCACTCGTACCATCTCTTCACTTCTCTGTTCTTCAGTTGAGTTTAAATTCAACCTGCACGTTTTCTACACATTTACATCTTGACTGGCTCAGAATCACGTAAACAGAGACAACACTTGCTCAGGTAAAAACAGTTAATACATATCACTTCAGTTCACAAGTAAATGCTCTGATCCCTGCAGTCACATGCTGGTTTGATCAGAGTCAACTGAAAGTGCAAAAAAAAAGAAAGAACATCTTTCACTTCATTCAGTGCTCGGTTTCATTTCCTGCCAGAAAGAGAACAAATCAGGAAGGTTTTTACTGTCACCTAAACAGCTGCAGTCCTTTTAAAAACATCCTGCTAACACTTAGAAAACGCATTAACAAACAGATTTAAAGCCAATTAAGAGCTTTCAAGTAAAATGTCAGGAATACTTCCTTTGCCTAACCGTTTGTGTTTGAGGTGTTGCCTCCCACAGAGACACTGCATTTGTAGCATAAATCTTGTGAATAACATGAAGATGCCTTGACATGTACAGATGGCTGACAATTTAAAAGAAACCCTTGATCTCTATATGCTATATTTTTCTCTGGCCACCAACATACCCTGCAGCATGAAGCAAGGTCAACCTACCCATATTGTCTTTTCCTCATCTGGTTTCTCTCTCCCTAATATTGTCAATCCAGTGCAGCAGTCACACAAAGCTGTTTATCATCTGTACAAGTCAGCCCAAGATTTCCTAATCGAGCTTTGAGCGTGTGCACAGACAAAGGGCGCTGTTTCCAACATATGACCAATCACAGACGTGCACGACTCTCATTTCAGCAGAGTGGATATTTTATAAAGAGAAAACTATAATATAAGAAAAATACACAGAGGGAAAGCACAGCATGGGTTACATGTGCCACATCTTGAAAATCTGCTGTATTAGTGTGTGAATGTGAGTTTAGGTCAGAAAGACTGCAAAAGTGCTTCATAAACGCGGTCCATTTACAGCTTAGACTCATCAGCATCACAGCCCCATAATTAAGTCACAGATAGAGCGGAGCTCCATGAAATTCACATTTTCGTTCACCTGCAGCAGGGTTGAACGGTGAGAGCAAATATAAAAACAGAATTCAAACTGGTAAGTGGGTCTATTTGCAAATTTTATGTAAGGTGATAAAGTGCATGACTTAGATGTCCTGTTTTAGGATTATATTGCTTAAGGCTTATAGAAAAATACAACTGATTCATTGCTTATAGCCAACAGGGAAAAACAAGCAGTGAGTTATGTTGCATTTTTATGTCTTCTCGATGCTTGTCAGGGAAAAACAAAGGCTCTCATTATCTTCAGGAATGGTGGTGCCATTTTAAAGGGTGGCTCTGGCTCAGGAGGTAGAGCAGGTCATCTTCTATTTTGAAGGTTGGTGGTTTGATCCCTGGCTGCTCCAGTCTGCATGCCAAAGTATCCTTAGGAACGATACTGAACTGTGAGTTGTTTCTGATGTCTTTATTGGGGTGCAAATGTTAGAAAGCACTTATGGAGTGTAGACAGGTGCTATAAAATAGCCAGTCCGTTTATCTTTTTCCAGAGAACTGAGTCAGTAGCAGTCATTTTGCACTTGTTGATTTCCATCTTCATAACACTAAAATACCTGAAATTATATCGCAAAGCCTCAAATCCTGTTTCATAACACAAGCTTGTGTTATGCATCACCCTCCATCACCGTCATCCAAGCAGGTTTATTCCATCACTCCAGAGTTCCACAGACTCATTGAACTAACGCCAAGGTGTTCAGGTGTCACACAATGGCTCGGCGCCTTTCAAAGCCAATTCATTTTTTCCTTTAATTTGTCTGTATGCCGTCATGTTTTGATGAATCAGCACACCGGTTTAATTTCTGATCAGCGCTGTACACACAATGACACAGTGCGTGTCAGGAAAAGCTCTTCCGCTTTGACAGCAATAATAATGCAGCATGAAATGTGCCGCACTGAACAGATTTAAATCTCTGGACGTGGTTGTCGCCTTAAGCTCCACAAATGTTCCATCACTATTTTCTGTTTCTTGTGTGTCTGTTGCTGGCTTGAGTTTCATTGGCAGAAAATGACCAGTGCCTCCAAATACTGATACAGATTCAGAGCCAGAGCGAGAGCTAGAACAAATAGGATGTCGGTAACCCCTTTAGTGTGCCATGACACAATGGAAGCCATCAAATAGAATGCAGACAGGAAATCATCAATATGCTGATTTATGGTAATGTAACAGCAGCACTGGAGATGATGTCAGTCATTGCTACTTCTTATGCAAAACAGGATGGAAATATTTCACAATGTATACTCCCAGCACAGTAGTGTGTGTGCATGTGCATTTTTTTTTTATATTTAAAGTGCTTTGAAGGGCTGTATGTCATGTATGGCACGCATGTACTTGGAGGTTCATGACAGAGGACTACAAACAGTGTTTGATTGTTTGATTAATTTCAAGTCACATGTATTTGAATCTGTAGCTCAAAACAAAATCTGCAGTTCTTCTAATGACTACTAGAGGGCGACTCCAAAAACAATTTAATCCACATTAAATGCCGTGTGTTTAATGTATACTTGTTTACTGGTCTCTGTGGATAGATACTAGTGAGACATCAGGTTAGAGGTCCTGCTCATTTGATTGACAAGTTTCTGACAAATAATACGGCCTGCAGTGCGGTGCAGCTTGTACAAGAAGTTTGTGCTCTAATTTTTGCTGGTCAAATTGTTCTACTTTCTTAGTCTGTCACTTACTACTAATTAGTATCTTTGTGTGTTGCACTCGTACAGTTCACGAGTAGTTTGT
Source organism: Andinoacara biseriatus (assembly GCA_015108635.1). Taxonomy (NCBI): domain Eukaryota; kingdom Metazoa; phylum Chordata; class Actinopteri; order Cichliformes; family Cichlidae; genus Andinoacara; species Andinoacara biseriatus. Next base: position 16,850 of record VUQJ01037679.1, read on the forward strand.
TAGGTCCACTCTTTCATACAAAATGGTCACTTCCACCACACACGTGCGAGCTTGCACACACACGCACACACACACACACACACACACACAATGTTGGTGGAGTGCAACAAATGTCAGCGTCCTAGCTCTTTTTAAAAATTTTAATCTGCAGTCATATTATTCAGTTTTGTAGCACTGTTGGCCTTACCTTCAGCCAGCGCCTCCCTGACCTTGTCAGCATCAGCAGACAGGTAGAGGTTGGTTTGCCAGGCCTTCAGGTAGCCAATAGGACTGCTTCCCCCCGTCATACAAAACCTCTCAATGAACAAGTCTGTGGACGAGAGGAACAAATAGCAACAAGGTTTTTAATTTCAGCACATCATCGGGTGTTAAATGTCAGCATTCAGTACATTATTAGCATTACAAATCCATTACAGTGTTGATACATGTATCTATTTGTATGTTAGCATACCAGCAAAGATCACATGACTTCTAAGAGGCACTTATATAATCTATATTTGCGCTAGAACCTGGGGCTCTGAGTGTTGGGGAGTTCATTTCGGGGGTCATGGAAGGCGAAGCGGTGCGAAGATGCATTTAAGGACACGGTGAGAGGATAAACTTACAAGTCCTTAAAAAGTGGAGCGGGTCCAGAGAGGGGGTTAACTAGACGGGCGGGAAGACGGCG
>VUQJ01037679.1:23393-33869 GCA_015108635.1 Andinoacara biseriatus
TGTGTGACTTTAACCTTGACAAAGGGGAAAGCAGGCCCGGGGCCAAAGGGTTCGTTCTCATGTTCAATTTGGTATCTCAGATATTCCTCCACACCTTTCTGCTCAAACACCTTTTGCTCCCGCTCAGTCCGGAACAGGACCCGAGAAGAAACAGCTATAGTCACTGCGTTCTCTGGCTTTGGCTGCAGAAAAACAAAGACACGATGGAGAATGATAAATGATAGAGATGAACAGAAAAAGGAGAACACCACTAAGCAGTAACGGTCAGGTAAAGAGAAAGACGCAGAGGGATGACTGACCATTTGTTTTTTTATTTTTTGCCTGAAAACAGACATTAAAACTATACTGTACTAATATTTTTTAATGTTAAATAGAACTTTCATTTTAAAAAGTGCACATGCTGCTTTGGTCAATAATTGTTATAACCCCTTTATAAAAAACAATAAGTACAAAGCACAATTAAACTAAAAGAAATGCTCTCCTAAAACCTCACCCTTAGCTAGGCTACCAGAGCATCAGCATCAGAGTGATGCTCAATAAGTGAATCACTTCCTGTGTGGATGCTGCTTTAGAAAGAATGCAGGTCTGGAATTTACTTCTCTTTTCAGACCCAAAGTCTATATCCATCTCTTATACAGTCTGTGATAACAGCTTATTGTTAGGTTTCAGTATCACTAATTATTATGAAACTGAAAGTTTTGAGTCATGCAGAAGCAGATGAAAAGTTCCGTGAAAGGCTCCAGTTGAGTTCCTGCCATGTGATGTTGCCTGCAGGCTATCACAGAGTGTGTAGAAACCACCTCCATTTCCCTCTCCTTATCTACAGTACAGTGCTACTGGCTCCTTCCCCACCAGCTTCCATAGAGCCTCATTATTGACTTTGTCATTTCAGCAGATCCCAAACGTTTGTCTCAAACAACTATTGGCAAAGGTCTAGATTTTGTTTTGTCTTCTTAGTTCTTCTTTATGTTCCTGCACCTTAGAGCAGAACCAACTTCATACTGGATGTAAATATGCAGAGTTTAGTTCTTAAAGTGAGCTCTTTTGATGCCCGTTTGTTCTTCAACACAAGAGCCGTCCCCATCATCATTAATACAGCCTTCTCAGTACTGCCGATACTGTTTATAATACTGTCAAGATGCATAAACTCATTCACCTCTTCCAGGTGCTGTCCTTCAACTCTGACAGGTACTTTGCTTGTGGTGATTATCCTGATTCACTTTTGTCTTCACCTTGTTGATGTTCAGTCCGATCTTGGCAGATGGTGAAACGTCTTCAAGAAACAAAAAAGAAGTCCAGTCACCTTTTTTCAAGCTCCAGAGACTCCAGTAAGTCTTCATAGCCTCAGCAGGAACCCCATCAAGCCCTGCAGATTTTCCATTTTTCAAGACTTGGATAGCTATCTGGATCTGAGACTTCCTGGACTTATCACAGTCCAAGGCAAGGGTTGTGTCAGACAGGGCTGGTCGATTTAATAGTTCTCCAAAATGCTGTGCCCGGTGCTTAAGTTGCTCCTCAGCTGTTGTTAAGGGCTTGCCTCATTTGTCCTTGACAGGCTTCTCTGCACACTATGAGCCATTCCATACTGTTACTGGGCCCTTCTCCAATTGTTTGAGTAAGCTTTACATTTTTTCACTCTTCAATCTTGTCCATAGTATCTAGCAGCATCCAGTCTTTGTGGGGTGATTTCCTTCTACCAATAATCTCCTCACAAGCCTCAATCCAACCCTTCTTCATTCTTCTCCAGTCAGTATCAATAGCAGACGTAACACCTGAAACCTCTTTGACACACTTATCTGGAGCTACGATGTTTAAGGCATTTAAGCCAAGGTTACCATGACCAATCAAGCATTTTAATCTCACAAATCCCATCCTTCATTTACCCTTCAGGTGAAAAACACAAAAACTGTTTGCCCCTGTACTGTCAACAAGAAGCAAGTCTGTCCTTAAAATATGACATTAATTATGACCATGCCAAAGACCAAAATCTGTTTCTGTTTGTTGTTTTTTTTTTCCCATAATCTTTCTGTAAGTGTTAATAATATTAATAATATAAAGGCCCTTTATTCTAAACTAACTCTGATCTTTAGTTGGCTGCTTCTGAAATTTAAAAAAAATAATTTGAAGAAGATATGCAATTAGTAATGTGTTTAAATGCAAAAATAAAAATTAAGGCATTCCGCAACCATTTGCCAACCAGTTAGGGAATACACATAGCTGAGTGCCTGTGCCATTTTGCAGTTCAATTGCAGTTCTGCAGCAACTTTGTCACTATTTGAGCTTCTGACTGGACTCTAAATGTAAGTAGTTAATGTGACTTTATGTTTACGTAAATAGCAACAGATCTGCAATTTTTGCCAGATTATCACTGTTACCATATTACCATATTTTCACAGATTGCATCTAGTTGCCAGCTTGACCCATTAAATTGCATACTGATAGCAGAGTGACTCCGTCTTATTGTCTTTTTTATCCATGCCTTGGTCTACCAAAGTCCCTTTGAAGATGGCAGCTGACTGCGAGTGGTCACAGAGTTGGTTTTCACCTTCAAATCAACCTTTTCAAAGGCAACAAGACTGCAAGTTCTTTGGACACAATAATTTTAGTAATATTTGTGTGATACACGAACTCTATTTCGCCCAGTGTGACTATCAGAAATGTCAAACCTTCAGAATCCAGTGTCTATAGCAAAAAAACATCCCAGCAGCCTTCCTGTTTCCTCCTCATTTTCAGATTGCATACTGTCATTTGTCTGCATACCTTTTTTAAGATGAAAATGTTCACTGTTGTGTTGTTCTGTTAAATGACACTGAATAAAAGTGAAAGGTCCATTGTAACATTTATATCAAGAAGTCAGTGTACGTCTATATGTGTGTTTTTCCTCTGTGGTCACAGTTGAACTGCTAGATGGCGCAGTGGTCTCATGTTGTGCTCATGTTGCCCATTGTGTGTGTTTACACTCAAGCGTGATTGTTTGGGGGGCGTATACCTGTAGCTGGCATTAATTGCTCACAGTGGGCAGAGGAACAAGACAGAGTGGTGAGAAGAGCGGGGGTGAAGGGGCAAAGGATTCCAGCTAATGTAAAGAACACTAACATGCATGTGAAAGTGCGTGTGCTCATGTGAGAGTGCATAAATGTGTGTGAATCTGTTGTGTAATGTTTTTTGTTGTGATTTAATTTACTGTTCAAATGCAGCTCTGACTCATCACCTGTAATTGTGCAATAATTAAATCAACGCAGCAACATTGATTAAATCCATCACTGATTATTTTCTATTGACTTCTATTTATACTGTGTTTTGATCTTTGATGTTTTCAGTGTGTGTAAAATTGTGCCTGTGAGTCAACATGTTTCCACATGGGTGAGTGAGTGTTTGTAGGGTGGGTCAGATTCTGTGTATTAAGACATTTGCCTGTTTTGCATCTAAGCCTTGCATGCTTGTAAATAGGCCACGGTGCACCGAGCCATTGTTCCCATATTTAGCCCTGTTGCATCACAACACTGCTGCCTGCTGACATGTCACCTACTTACCTGTAAACACACACATCACCTGGTCAAGATTAATCCCTACTCACATCGGAGTCAGATTAAAAGATAAATTTGATGCAACTCGATTTATCTTTGACAGTTTCTCTGTTTCTGTGTCCACTGAGCTGAAAAGCATGTTTTACAGACATAAATATAGATTCATATTATTATTATTATTGTTACATTTAATACATTTCTAATTCTCATATATGGCAGTGTATACAAACACATCCATGAGATCTGAAGCTTGTAGCCTGTCACAAGAAAAGTGAACTAGCAAGACCTTCAGAAGAGTAAGAGTGGAGTGGTGGTTAAAAAAATACTGCATAAAAATAGACAAAATGTGGACTTTTGCTGTCGTAATAACAGAATAAAAGTAAGAAAATCTGCTTTATGTTTTAGTCAAAGTGAAAAGTATCGTTGTTAAAGAAACAGAAGACCTGAGTCGATTTGGCAGATGTCTAAAAAAAAAAAGGACACAAGCATTTCAGCCTGCTTGGTCAAAAAGTATAAATAAATACATCAGCCATTGAGAAGAAAGGTGGCTTAAAAGGAGGGAGAGGAGCTAAAATGGCATGTTTCACACAGTAGATAAACTGAAGGGCTAAATAAAGATTCTTTTGAACTGTGAGTCATGCACTGCTACTCCAGTGCAGTCCAAGAATATAAAAATGGAGCTGGAAAAAAGCAGAATAGGCCACCTGTAATTGATCGATCCTGTGTAGCTCTGTGGACTTTAAATCAATCACAATCATTACTTAAGTTTAGTGCCGACTTTCAGCTTTAATTCAAGGGGTTTAACGGGATTTTTGCATCACCGTTTAGGAGTTACATTTTGATGCCATTTCAAAGGCTCAAAATGAATTAGGAAAACATGTGTGTATATGTGTATATATCTTATGCATATAGTATTTTCTCTTTTCTTTTCTTTTCTTTTCGTTTCTATTTTATTTTTATTTAATTGGTCTCATTTTTCTATACTGAGCTGCTGTAATGTACAAATTTCCTGTGGGATCAATAAAGTTCTATCTTATCTTATCTCTTAATTTTAAATAAAGAATTGATTTTAATATTTGGATGAAAATCCTTTGCAGTCAGTGATTGCCTGAAGCCTACAAGTCTGCACTGAGAAACTGTGCTTTGTACGTCAGCACCGTGAAGTGCTGTCTGATGAGTTTTGCAGCATTTCACTGAATCCGAGCAGAGTGCAGCTCTGTACGCTTCACAGTTCATCCAGCTGCTCCTATCAGCAGTCACATCATCAATAAGCACTAGTGACCCAGTTCCACTGGCAGCCACATATGCCCATACCATAACACCACCGCCACTGTGTCTGACTGATAATGTGGAATGCTTTGGATCAAACCAAGATTTTGTTTTCAGATGTGTGCAGACTCTGTTAGATGTTTTCTAGCAAAGTCTAATCTGACCTTCTTGCTCTTGAGTGTAATCAGTGGTTGTGCCTTGTTGTAAATCCTCTGCATTCATAAAGGTGTCTCCTGATTATAGACTGTGACAGTGATACACCTGCCTCCTCGAGTGTGCTTGACTTGGTTAGATGTTGTAAAGTTGTTTTCAAAAATATATACATTTTTTTTACCTGTTCTGTTGGTTAGTGTTTCTAATATTCAGCGATGACTGTGACAAAGTAGCACAATAAGATTAGCAGCTGCCAGCTCAACCTGTTGTCATCCTGAGAAGTTGTAAACACAAGAATCTTTCCCATCCGTACCTCTTATGTAACATGAATGCCCATTGGGAGATCATGTTAATTAAAGGCCACCCAAAGAATAAACTATAATAAACGATTCTTTTTTCCCCAAAGAAATGCAGTTCTTAATAGTGAGCCACACAGCATGCTGTTGAGAAAGGCTCCGTTCCAAGTCTGGATGTTTGGTTATTGGCGTAATTACAAATGTCAGCAGGATCACGTTTCAGTTTCAATCCAGCTCTTTACGTCACCAATGCTGAAAGCAATGTTTAAATGCCCCCAAAATGCTGCTTTAAAGGGAAATTTAAATAAAGGTAAAGAAAATGGAGAATTCAAATGCACTGAGAGTTGCTTTGGAGCCTGTGGGAGGGAGGAATCTAAAAAAAAAAAAAAAGTCACCAAAACATTCAGTAAACAACACAGTCCTTCATTAACTTAGTCCAGCCAGTGGTCGCCAGTACAGAAGTACAGAATGAATCAACATGACAGCACACGTGATGATGCGTTAGGTCGGGCTGCTGGTTAGTAGAGTGGGCGTGTCCGTGATCATGCAGGCACATCAACAGCCATCACAGAGTAGGTTAAAACAGGGTGACAGGGCGGCATTGATAGTCGTTAAGAAGCACTGGACACAACTTTTAACCGAGACATACTTACGAAGAACACGCCTCCCTCCACCTTCCGGGCTCGTCTCCCTGTCACCTTAGCAGAATGACAGTTTGTTTTTAATTATCACAAAGATTTTTCAGCATCTCAGTAGTTTCTATATATAGTGTCCCGTTAAGATTTGTTGCTATGCCTGATACATAATTCGAGCCATGGGGACAAGTGATTGTACGTTACATTGATGTGTTTAAAGGGCTCCTTTTGCAGGTGTACCAGACCTTTGGTGCAGCTTAACCGTTAGAGTCAGTTTACTCTATGAATAACATGTCGCACAGTCTGAGAGTGATCCCAGAGTCCAGCTCTTTGCTGTGATTTGATACCAGCAGTGTTAACTGCTTGCCTTTTCTCAGCAGACCCCCAAACCCAATGGGAATGCATCAATCATATGGCTCCTCTGCACTGGCACCCAGAATAGCTATAATCACCTCTAACCCATTAAGATCTATGATGGCAGGGACAGTTTTGTAAATAAAGTTGCTGGGAATTTTAAAAAAAAAAAAACTGTGTGTGTTTCTGAAGTAGCCCTCAGCTTTCCTCTATATATATTAATCCTGTTAGAGCTTTCCAGATCAGCAGGACTATTATCCATGAGTCATCTGTTATTTAAATATTACAGGTTGAGAGACATCCCTTCTGCCTGTAGGAGTGGGGGTGGGGGTGGGGGGTGATGAAAAGACGAGAGGTGGAAGGGATTTCCAGGAGAAGGGGGACGCGGAGGGAAAATGAAAGCAGAGGGCGCGTGAGCAGAAAGTGACAGGGTGGGTGAGGCGGTGAGCAGCAGAGGGGTGCAGATATTTATAGATAAGGTAAAGGCCAGTGACGATGCAGTCTGCTCCAGCATCGGCAGATATGGGAACACTGAAGAGTGACACAACCACTGCCAGTGACAGCAGTGCTAACGTAGGCGCTACTCTATAATCAGGCCGGCATTGTTCCCTCACTGATAAATTAGGCATCATAATATAGCGTGAAGACTATCTGATTAGTGTTTCTTCACCTGCACCGGGGAAATTAGGGTATGATATTTGGATATTTGACAGCATAATTACTCATTTATGACTCATTTATAACATTTATCTTCTGATCTTGTCAGAGACAGTGACACAGACTAAATCAGCCTGGGATCACTGGATAGGGTATAAATACCGCACTCAATTCTTTTAAGTGTCATCGCTATGCATTTTCTTTGTGTGAGTCACTTTTGCGTCATTAACATCACCCAATCTCTGACCATAAGCCTAATTTTAGTCTTTTAACATAGGGATGTCAAACATAGGGCTCTGGGGCAAGATCTGACCCACCAAATGGTACGGTCTAACCCTGAATGGCTTTGCACGGAGCAAAAACTGCAATTTTCCTCATATTTGTTACATATTGTGTAAGTTTGTAGGAATTGATTACATCCTTAAAATCCAAACTGTTAATGTAATCTGAATCATTCTATAGCCTTAGGTGGTTACTAATGAATGCATTTCTTTATACTATAGAGCAGCTGAATGGTGAAAAACCTTTAACATACAGTTGAAATTGAATCTATTTGTCTTAAAACATCTCAGGCTATTCGTCATCTGTTTGACAAAATGATGTTATTATTATACTATTAATGTGAATATTTTCAGAATGTGCTTAAACATCTTTATACTAAAAGAAAAGGAAGCAATTTATTAAGCAATATTTTTACTAGTAGCATGAAATTGGACTGTGTGCTTCCCACACTCTAAAATCAGTTTCGTAACCATTTCCTATGATGAATGATGGCATGCAGTTTTCTCTAACGCTGTTATGTAGGTATGTGCTCTTTCAGATGAATGCCGAGACGTATCTGCACTGTGCGTTACACGGTAATATGATGCGGTAACATTTAGACTGATAGCTAAGTGCTATCATTGGAACACATGGTGATGGATATTTACAGTCCGAAAATACACCGATGTGGCTGCGTTAATCCTCCGCCAGCAGAGATTACTCAGCTTTTAGATACTTTTAGCCTGAGTACGGTGCCTTTAGTTTGTGTTCCTCCTGAATATCTTGCTCACTTTTTAATGGTTTTCTCTCTTATTCTTACAACACTAGCTTACTAAATGCGTCTGTGAGTTACATTGCAATAATACCCTCTCAGAGTCACTCGGATTAGTTTAGCAGCCTGTCCTGTGATTCCCTGGAAGTGATACAGTATGTTCTGTTTAATATCCTCCAATGCTATAAACAGAATCAAAACCTTTGCCAGTGAGTGCAATGTGATCCCTCTTCATCGTAAGCTGAGATCCACGCTAAGCATTCACAAACTGAAGTTTTATATCCGAACTCTGCAGTCTGGAAAGGCAAACTTTGTAATATAGTAGAATTGTTCACTGGGACATTAAAACAAGTGAAAGCTTCTCATGTGCTTCCATTGCAGAACATCTGGACTTCTGTGGTATGTCGAGATTTAATACGTTACATAAGATGTCCTATTGACCTCTTGACATCCACCAGGTCAGAAACCTATCCAGGATCAGGGTGAGGGGTAGGGTTTATCCCATTTTTATAGAATTTTTGACTGTTTGGAATTCCCAAATGGAAAAGCTTTTAACAGAAAAACTGTCACACAGAAATAGATGAGATTTAAGCATCTTCAATTTTGTGAAAATGTGCCTATTTAGCATACCGTAACCCTGATGTTGAATTTCTTCTGAAATACATCAAATGAGGGCATCTTGTGTTTTGTTGTCATGAAAGATAAAAACACTGCAAACTGGAGAAAATGTTATGTAAATGAAGTTGTGCACCAGAGTGATCGTCAGAATCAGCTTGCTTGCCCAGCCTCTAAACTTTGGCTTGGTTATGAATGAATCTGAAAAAAAAAAATTTTTTTCTGCAACTAAAGGATGTAATAAGATTCAACTCAAAGTCTTTGGACCCAAAAAAACACATCCAGACTCACAGTTTGCCTGACCACTCTCCCGTCCGCCCTTTTTATGAGGTGTGCTTAAAATTGCACGTGGGCAATGTCAACATCTGACTCAAGAGAATAAGCCAGAGGGGGCAGCAACAGGGTAGTGAAAAGAAAGAGGACTACAGAGGGTTGTTTGGTCCTATGTCTTTGCGCTCTGGTGATCTGGAAAATGATAACAATGAGACACATGCAGTTCTGGGTGGAGAGTTAAGACTTACTGGCTTTGGCTTGGCAGTGAGGCCTAGGTGGTCTTTGTCAAACTCTCTCTTCCCCTCCCATGATCCTCCACTGTCGCCGTTGGATGAAGGGGAAACTTTGAGCTCTGGGACCTGTCCGCTCATCACCTGCACAGGGTCCAGACTCATTTTCACCATAGAGGATCCCTCTGTCTGCACTTCCAAAGCTATCCACACTACTCTACCTTGAACAAAGATGCTGTAGTCCCCTCAGGCAAAAAAAAAAATAAAAAGTGATGCAATCAAATACAGAATATGTCCCGCTTCAGTCTGTAGCATTTACAGAGATTCTTCTGTCACAGTCAATGGTGAATGTCTTACTAAAATGGTTTGCTGGTGTTGCACCTGCCCTGAAAGCAGTCCGTGTGAAGAGCTCTAGTGTTCGCTCTTCACTTGTCTGTGTCCCCCCCCCCCCTCCCTCAAGAGAACTATTGCTCCTTGCATCCACTTCCAGAGGACATGAAATACTTATTCACAACCATGATCATACACACAGTTCCTCCTCTGTGACAGTATACATGCACACACTCGCTGTCACACATACAGTCTGTCCTTGGTAAGTATGTTGCAGGCTGTGCAGCGGTCCATCTGCTGCTACCTCTCTGTCTGCCTCTATCCCCTCTCACTGCCCTCCCTTTCCCCTTCCTCTCTGTCCCATTCAATCACTCTCTCAGCTCCCTGGTTTCATTCGTTCCCCCTCCTGCTGACCAATCACAGCCCTGCTTCCTTATTCAGCATGGACACTCCTCCACACCCCCCGCTACCAGTGTCCCTGTGTTGACGATGCAGTTTGCCCAAGAGGCTCATGGGATGTTCAGGCACACAGTAAGTACACGGCAAAAAATAGCCGTTATGTTGAGCCTTTTAATCTAGAGACAATTTTTTTTTTTTTAACATGTGACCTGATTGGTGTAAGCAAATCAGGTGAAAGATTGGACAAACCATTAGAAAAAAAGTGGAATTGTTAGAGTTTAATGGCAGATTTTATCTTTATTTCAACACTTGATGTAACATTTTACAAACATACCTAAAAGGAAACTCTGTATTATTAGAAACATGTAAATAGGTTTCGACTTTTATAAAAATGCTCGGCTTCTGACTGTGGGTGAGCATAAGAGGCAGTAAGGGAGGGGGTGTTAGGGAAAGGGGACAGATTAGCCCGAAGGTAGCAGATAATGGATGTAACCTTCATTAGACCAAGGTTGTACACTGAGTAAAACATGGGCCCATTAGTGGCCCGGCATCGAGTTCAGTGCCGCTGTGGTTTGTTGCTGTTTGACTCAAAAATAACTTTATAAGTTTATTAATGTTTTAGCCAAAGTTAAAAAAAAAAAAAATCATATTTTTCACAACTTCATTTTTTTTGGAAAACATATCAATCTTTTTTCTTTTTTTTTT
>VUQJ01037681.1:14930-28845 GCA_015108635.1 Andinoacara biseriatus
TATAAAAGAGCGCAAAAAAAAAAAAAGAACAAGTATAAGTAAGAATACACACACACACACACACACATATCCATTGCGTTATGATACAGAGTTGAGCACTTTGAACTTCAAAGTATTACTGTAACATACAGATCCATCGATCCATTTTCTTTCAGTTATCTAGTTCAGGGTCGCTGGTGGGCTGGAGCCTATCCCAACTCCCATAGTACGAGGTGATGGTGCTAAGCACCTGAAGCACTTTCCAGAGTGCAATAGAGAGAAAATGTGGTGGTCAGGATGAGAAGAGTCCTCAATGATGTCTGTGGTGCAATATAAACACCACGTTCTGTAGATCTGCTCAAGTGAAGGCAGCTGAGTGCTGGCGGTGCTCTGTGCTGATTGTAAGTATTTTTTAATATTAATTTTATTTTTAATGAAGCAAGGATGGCACAGGACAAGTTCAGAGGAGGAAAACAGGACAGACTAAAACAGACAGGATAGAAGGGGGATAGATTGTCTGGCCCCTCACTCATGACCAAAGAGCAATTACAACAAACCTTATGAGAAGAAGATCAAGGGAACAATTTACGTTCTCTGGGATAGGGTTACCAGGCCCCACCCTGCAGCCAAGCCTGGGGAGGGTGCTGGATGGAGAGTGCCTGGTGCCTGGCCTTAACCTGAGGAGACACGGGCCCATCCTGACTGCTGTTGCCAAATGACGGTTCATAGTACCCAAGTTTCTTGGTGTCACTAGGTGGGTTGCTCGCGAGTCGCAAGTGCATCATCTGGTGACTCTGTGGTTCTACTGGAAGACTTTGATGTGGTCCTGTTGGCTTCATCGGGTGGTGGCCTCCATCTGGAGCAATTCGCAGTGGAGTGTGAAGCTGCACGTATGACAATTAGCACCTCCAAGTGTGAGGCCATGGTCCAGAGGAGTTTAAGGCCTTGTTTACACGAAAACGATCAAGTGGAAACTGTATAATTTTTCTGTTTGTGAAAAGTAACATGTTCAGATGGAATTTTTTTAAAAACAATTTTAAAATCTCAGGGTCTTGTTCACGAGTGAGGAGAGAAGGGAGCGGGAGATTGCGGGATGTTGCACCGGTCCACGGTGGTGAATAGGGAGCTACGTCCCTCATCTATGATCACGAGCTTTGGGTAGTGACCAAAAGAACAAGATTGCGAATATGGAGGAAATGAGCTGCCTCCAAAGGGTGGCCTCTGCCTTAGAGACAGGTTGAGCAGTGCAGTCATTCGGGATGGGCTTAGTGCACAGAGTACATTTCCTTTATCAGTAATAACAATTATTATTATTATTATTTTTCATTTAGTTCAATATGGTGATTACTGTGTTTGAATTTTAGCATTAATAAAAAAGTATACACTGTCACATATCTAAATGCATGTATTTATAGGCATACATATACACACAGAAGTATAAAGAAACATACATAGGTTTGGGCCTATGTACACGCACACACGTGTAATATCCACACAAGTATTAATAGAAATGTAATACAGATTTATATACAAATGCATGTTTGCACATGTAGTATGTAGTACAAAGTTGAAGAATAGAAGGTCAAGAATATTCTAACAGTGATGATGACAATAAGAACTTAAACAGATCACGTAAGTTTTATGGTAATAAACTAAGCAAAAAAGTAATCAAAGAAATTAGAGATGCAAGTAAAGACTAAAGGTAATTAAAATTATATTAAATGGTGTAAATGGGCATGATGCTTGGGTACTGAAAATCAGGCAACATTGTTGGTTAATTTATTGATAACTAATGACAAGGCCTGGGTAAATTCAGTGCTTTTTAAGGGAGACTGAGATACATAATCAATTAATCCATATATACTTAGTTTTTATATCCAGTTTGGTGATAGTTAGGGCTGTAAGGAGAACATAAGCAGATGGACCTGACTCCTGGACAGATGATAAGTCGCTTTATTTAGATCCAGAGTTTCAGGGACAACAAGATGCAACAACCCAGTAAGTGTGAATTCAAAAGTGTCTAATTGAGGTGCAGATAGTATGAAGGTAGATGTCAGAAGTTTTTTGTTTAATTCACTAAATCCTATTTTGTGCTATCGCCCGTGTAGTGTATTCCTTGTATAACTTTATACTGTATATGCTGTAAGTTTGTGTTTTTGATGTAGTTGAAGACGATGCAGATCTGAGTCCAGAATTCATCATAGGTGCTGATTAAAAGGAGAAAATGAGGTTTCTGTAACTATTTCATGTAATTTTCCTGTAAGTTTCCGAATATTCTCTGTTGCAATAGGAAAATAAAATAATAAGTTAATTAATTAATAGCAGTTCTTTGATTTTTTTTTTTATTGAAAGTATTCTAGAAATTGAGATTTTCCAATGTCAAATTAAACTAAATGTTGAAAATTAACAAAAATCATTATCTTGAAATAAATGAAGAAGATGGGTACTCCCTTTATCTTTCCATTTTATTACACTGAATGTACTTTTATTGATTATAAAGTCTAGCTTGTTCCAAATTGGTGACCTGAGGGACGGTGTAACTGGAGTTTCCATCAAGCTGTCAGAGTCGCAGTTATTGGTATGCTTTGGAAGAACTGCTGTTTTTTGATAGATTGACGGATAAAAGGAAGAACTGTTTACTGTATATCTTTAGATAATGCTTGTTCCACATCTTACCAGGAGGAGTCAGACTGAGTGTGACTGACCCATTGAATGATGTATTTTACCTGGTTTGCAAGATAGTAAAATTCAAAGTTTGGGGATTTAGATTTTTGCTATGTTGAGTTTTATATGAGGAGGCTTGTTTCTCCAATAGAATATTGACAGGGCAGAATCAGGAGATGTGAACCAGGGTCCTGTTTGGACAAATTTGGATCACTGAAAATAAATAATTAATTTTAGGTAAGACTGACATTCCTTTGTAAAGGGAGACAGTGAGGTTGGACCAGCCATTTAAATCCTATTGTAATGCTTTGAGTAATGGAGTTGAGGCTAAATAGCACTGACAGCTTGGGGGAAATTTTAATATTGCCTGTGTGGAGGCGGTACGGTGACATCGGGGCTGTCACATCCTGTTTGTCTATACAGAGCGGTAAAACTGCTGATTTAGACCAGTTAATCGAGTAGTTTGTTATTCTTCAGAAGGAAGTAATAATTGAGAGAGATTTTAATGGGGATAGTCGTGGATTCTGACGAAGTAATAAAACATCATCTGCATATAGGATGATTTTGTGTATTGTACTGGCTGTTTCATTTTGTCTTATTGCAGCTGCTATGGTTCTATGAATAGAGCAAAAAGAGGAGGATATCCTCGCCTGGTCTCACTGCGACAAATGAAATTTTGTGAAATCAGCCCATTGCTGGCGACTGTGACCATTGGTGAAGTGTCCAATTATCCAATTAATAAATGTTTCCTCGAACCCAAATTTTGGGAGTACTGCAAAATGAAATTTCCAGTTTACTCTATCAAAAGCTTTTTCTGTATCTTGTGAAATAATTATTGTGTTAGATTTACTGTTGTGGGAAAGCTGATTGATGGATGACTGTCTACCTTTAATAAAACCTGTCTGGTTGGGGTGAATGAGAGTGCCTCAGCTGTGCTCCGTCCTTGTGTGCTTCTTGTTGAATGTCTCGTTCTTTCCCTTTGTGGTCTCTGCTGCCTAATTAAGGTTTTGTTCTCCTGAAGTTCTGCATTTGGGTCTTCTATCCTGCAAATACTACAGAGTAAAAATAAAGTACAGCATCTTTCACTTCTAATGGTTCCATCATCAGGACATAATAAAAGCCATCTGGTCCTCGGCAGGTTCTAAAATTATTTAAATACCTCAGAAGATGACACATTACATCGAGTCATTATTTATTGAACAAACACTGAGCCAACATGCAGAAGCAGTGTGTGAAAAACTGAATCCGCCCCCTGATTCAGCAGCTTGTAGAACCTCCTTCAGCAGCAATAAGTTCCAGTGATGGTTTCCTGTGTGACTTTATCAGTCTGTCACATCACTGTGGAGGAGTTTTGGCCCACTCTCCTTCTCAGCGTTGTTTCAGCTCATTGAGGTTTGCAGCAGGTCTGGACTCTGACTGGGCCGTTGCAGCACCTTTTTTCTTGCTGCTGTGCTTGGGATCTTTGTCCTGTGGATGACCCAGTTCAGTCCAGGCTTCAGCTGTGGGACAGACGACCTCACACGTGCCTCTAGAATACTTTACAGATGAGTTTGTGGTCCACTCAGTGACACGAGGGAACCCAAATCCTCAGCCCTCCTCCAGCGTGCTGACAGCTGGTCTGAGGTGTTAGTGCTGATGTGCTGAGTTTGGTTTCCTCCAAACGTGCTGCTGTGCATCGTGGACAAACATCTCCACTTTGGTTTTGTTTGTTCCAGAAGTCTTGTGGTGCTCACACCTGCTGATGGTCAGTGTATGTATCAGTGTAGGTATCATCACCTGGCTGCTGCTGAATCTCTAAATTCCTGCGTAGGCAGTGAGATGGAATCAGTTTTTCCACATATTGCTTCTGCATGTTGGCTCAGTGTTTGTTCAGTAAATAATGACTCGATGTATTTAAATGATTTTAGAACCTGCCGAGGAGCAGGTGATTTCTTATTATGTCCTGATAATGGAAACATTAAAGCTGAAAGAGGCTGTACTTTCTTTTATGTGTGTGTGTGTGTGTGTGTGTGTGCGCGTGCGTAGGCGGGTCTCTGTTCCCTCAGTGTGACATTCAGGTTCAGTTGGTGTTTCTGAGTTTTCTTTCACTCTCACAGTTTGGCGTTGGAACGATTTCACACCTGAACACCTGTGCAGGTGACCCTGGGAGGAGCGAGATCTCACAGAAGAAGAAGAAATCTTCCTTAATTTCCTGTCATGCACTCACATGCGACCCTGCGCGCTGCGTCACATGATGACGACAACTCAGCGAGGTCATTGCGATTGGACGCTTGGTTCTCTTTACACCAACGCTCTGTGTGTTTGGACTTTTTGCTTCAGCACCAATTACATCCTGATTTTAACCCTGTGACATCACTGAGAGCGTCAGCGCCCTGTTGGCTGTTCATATCCCTGATTATAGATTATAGATCAACCTCCATCATTTGGACTCTTCCTGTACTTGGCTTGGATCTTGCTGCCCTCCTCGCTGCCAGTCACTGTTGCCACTGAAACACACTATCAGTTTTATGTAACAGCACTAAGGAACAGTTACCACAGCAACGCTCTGTGTTTCTGCATTTCCTGCACTGATCACTGTGTGTGCGTGTGTGCCTGTGCGTGTGCTTCGGCTCAGACCTGTTCAGGCTCTCTGTTGTGACTGGGGATTTATTGATCACTGAAATGATCACACAAAGTGACAAGCATTCACCTGTGGCAAACTCACCTGTGTTTACCCAGGAAGTCTGTGTATGTTGTCAAGCAGGTGCGTGTAACGTGTGTGTGTTTCCTCAGACCTACGGCGCATCACGGCAGGCTTTCTGGGCATGGCGGCAGCCGTCCTGCTGTGTGGGAGCATCGTGGCGTCGGTGGGGTTCTTCTGGGAGGAGAGTCTGACGCAACATGTCTCCGGGCTCCTCTTCCTCATGGCAGGTAACTCACTTGGTCAGTGCAGCAGGCCTGTGTCTCCCTATAGTGGTCACAGCCAAAACTTTATTTACTTTATGAACTTGATCATGGGACGTGACTCAAACAGGAAGCTGAGCTTTTTTCAAATAACTAAAAGGTTTCTGAGAGCATCTTTAGGGAAGCTCGCTTCAGATCATAGAAATGAAAGGAGGTATTGGCTGGGTGGAGGCATATAAACCCAGGGTAAAATAGGATCTAAAATTGAACTTGTTGGCACATCACCAAACTTAAACAACCTGAAACGGTTTCATGCAGAGCAGATGAATTTATGAGTGTAGATATGACACCAGAGCAGCAGTTAGCCTGAGGTCACTTCCTGTCACTGATCTCCTGTTTCACAGCCTATTTCTAATACTGAGGCCAGGGTACATTACAGTAATCAATACACTGACTGATGACAAGCTCTGACACTGTCTGTATACCACTCTCCACTATAGCCCCATTTCAAGGAGGAAGGCTCCCCCTTGTGGCCACAGTAACAAACTATATGTGAATATTTTCCTTGGTAATCCAGACAAAAGAGCACCTGGTGGACTCAGCCAATCACTCACAGCCAGTACATTCCCGGTTCAGGTGTCCATCTGATCTGATTTCTGATGTTTTCTCAGGGATCTTCTGCACCATCTCTCTGTGTACATATGCAGCCAGCGTGACCTACGACCTTTCCAGAAACCCACCTTTTATCTACGGCCTGCCAGCCGATGTGGATCACGGTTACGGCTGGTCGATCTGCTGCGCCTGGGCCAGTCTGGGTCTCACTGTGGCCTCTGGCTGCCTTGGCACCACTTTCCCCTTCCTGAACCGTGACGGAGCACTGCGATCCAAAACCGCCCGTGAGTCCTCCGTCTAAGCTGAAGGCTGTCGGTCACCCAGATGAGGAGGATATCATCTGAAGAAGGTTTATTTAGGCAAAGTTCTATAGTAGGCGGGGCCTTGGATTCCAGATGGAGCCACACACCTGTTTGTGTTTCTGACATGGACTTTTAACAAGTTAGACTATGTCTGTGTAGGTTCTCAGTCATCCAGGTAATTGAAAAAAAAGGTGACTAGACTTCTTTTCGTTTTTTAAAGATGTTTCTCCTCTCATCCAAGAGGCTTCTTCAGTTCTCAAAGCAAAAGGTGGAGAGTCCCAGGTATTTAAACACTAGTGGGGTTGTCCCCTTTAGAGGTGGTCACTGACCCACTGCTGATCATGTGCATCAACACATGAGCCAAGGTGTGAAAAAAGGTCCATTGGTGGGGTTTTGGGTGAAACTACTATGAGACCTTCCCCCACCCTAACATGTGACCTATTGAGGTCACCTGAAGAAAGGTGTGAGTGGGGGTTAAGGCACCTCTGTTCAGTGATAGTCATTCACAGTGAACATATATGGACATAAAAAGAGGAGTAAAAGGGCCAAAGTCTCACATTGGTTTCACCAGAAACCCCTGGTGGTAATGACCCACACCTTTTCACACCTTGGGTCATGTGATGATACACATGATCAACAGTTGGTCAGTGACCACCTCTAAAGAGGACACCTCCACTAGGGTTTACATAGCTGGGACTCTCCACCTTTTGCTTTGAGAACTCAGGAAGTCTCTTGGATGAAATGTGAAACATCTTCAAAAAAATTAAAAGTCAAGTCGCCTTTTTTTTTTTCTTCAAGCTCTTAAGACTAATGAGCCAGACCAGTTCCAGCACAGGTCTCCACAGTGTTCCCTCTGAGCTGCAACTAGCTCACATTGTTTCTGTGACTGATCACCTGTGGAGTACAGCTGTACATCAGTGATCTACAGGTGTAGTCCACAACACTGTGACGTCACTGCTGGGTGTGGCCACAGGTGCCAACAGTGATCAGGTTCATCATTTAGTCCCAAACATCAAAAACAGAGCGATTAATTGATCATCAAAATAAATTTACTGTCTACTGGCCGATCAGGTGAGTCCAGGTAGCTGCTGATAATTATCTACCTAATGTTACCTAATTTGATGTCACTACTCACGCCTGCATCCTTGAGGATCACCTCTGCTTACCTGGCATTACATTTAAACCTGAGCCCATAATCAGAGCTGTTTCGGGGCATGTCTCCTGTGGCCTTTTGGTGGACAGGTGCAGAGATGTGGATCAGGTTTCAGCAGTTGCAGGTCATGTGACCTGCTGACTGACTGCAGGTCACATGACGCAGCCCACTGATCTTTTCTGAACCTCAGAGCGGCTCGTAAACAGCTGCTACAGCTGGATCCCTATCAGGAACAAGAACAGGAAACAGTGTGAAGACCCTTCCTCACACACACTTACACACGTGTGCTGCGATCCAAACCTGCTGCAGGTGTGATCGATCATCAGCCAGCTCAAAACTTTGATGTGACCATGAAAACCTGCATGTATGATGGCTAATTTACAGCATGGAGCTGCTCTAACCCTGTCACAGTAACTCTGTCTGTGAAGCTGCGTTTAAGAAATGAGAGTTTTTAGAGCAGGGGTGGGCAATTCCAGGCCCCAAGGGCCGGTGTCCTGCAGGTTTTAGATGTGTTCCTGGTCCAACACACCTGAATCAAATATAGAAGTCATTAGCAGGACTCTGGAGAACTTGACTGCATACTGAGGAGGTAATTCAGCCATTTGATTCAGGTGTGTTAGATGAGGGACACATCTAAAACCTGCAGGACACCGGCCCTTGGGGCCTGGAATTGCCCACCCATTTTAGAGAATGTGCAGCGCAGGGCTCTTCAACTCCAGGCCTCGAGAGCCCCTGTCCTGCGGTTTTTAGATGTGTCTCTGCTTCAACACCTCTGAGTCAAATAAAGAAGTCATTAGCAGGACTCTGGAGAACTTGCTATTGACTTCTCTATTTGAGTCAGGTGTGATCAAGGACACATCTAAAACCTGCAGGACAGGGGCTCTCGAGGCCTGGAGTTGAAGAGCCCTGGTGTAGCGCCATCTGGTGCCAGCACAGACTGTGAAATCACTGATTGGTTGGTGGGTTGGTTGCTCAGTTTCTGTAAATAGTCTTACATTAGCTTAGGTTAGCTAACCAGTGACAGAACTGATAACTCAGTGGAAAACAAGGAAACCAAAACTAAAAACCAGCCTGAGGGGGCACTCTGTGCTGCCCCCTGGATACAGCAACGAGTTTGTTAAACCAAGAATAAACTGTCCACTTTCACTCCATGTCTGAGGCATTAGTTGTTGGCTAGCTGCACTAAAACGGGAGAATCCGCATGTTAGCTGTAATGTTCAAATTTGCAGAGCACCTTATAAATGAGCACGGTGTGGAGTACAGCCTGTTGGAGACAGATGACCTAGTGGTTGATTGCTGTATGAAGTAATTCACTGAGTGAGATAATGTGAGATAGGAATTTCTAAACCAAAGCAAGAAAATAAGGTCTCCAAAAAGTGTGGCATCTCTTCCTCGGAGGCTAGTTTTTGTTTCTTCGTCGCACACATCAGTCTGTTATCCCTGCGGACATGCTGAGGGATGTCAGGGTTCCCGGTCAGGTTTCAGTAAGAAACCGAATCATGTTAGTGCTGTGATGTGCATGGAGTAACCTGTTATGTTGTAAACTGGCTGGATGAGCTGTGAAAAAGACCATTTTATTGTACAAAATGGAGCTGATGGCATCTTCATTTGCACCACTCGGTACCCTGAGTGTCCGACTCCAGTGAACCACCAGGTCACCTGCCTCCAACAGGCTCTCCTCCACAAGTCCTCTGCTAACCCGAACATTATGGTTAACAGGTAGATTCCCCTTTTCAGTGCAGCTAGCCAACAACTACTGCCTCAGACATGGACTAAAAGTTGACAGTAAATTCTTGGTTTAACAAACTCATTGCTGCAGCCAGGGGGCAGCACAGAGTGCCCCCTCAGGCTGCTTTTTTAGTTTTAGTTTCTTTGTTTTCCACTGAGTTATCTGTTCTGTCACTGGTTGGCAGCTAAAGTAAGACTGTTAGCGGCAACCGAGCAATCAGTGACGTCACAGTCTGTGCTGGCACAAGATGGCGCTACACATGCTCTAAAAACTTGTATTTCTTAAATGCAGCTTCACGACAGAGTTACAGTGACAAGTTTAGAGCAGTTCCATGCTGTAAATTAGCCTTCATAAATGCAGGATTTCATGGTCACTTCAAAGTTTCCTCTATGTTTCCATCCAGATGTTTGGGAGCGCGCTGCGTTCAGATGAGAGTCTGTGTGTAACTTCAGGTGTAGACGAGCTTTCAGAGCTCAGGTGAGTCCTTATCTGGTCCTTCAGGCCGGATTCACGCTTTGGGGTTTATGATGTTTGGGGCATGGGCCTCAGCTAATCGATCTTCCATTAGCAGTTAGCATGAGCTAAGCTAAGCTAGCTGCCTGTTACTAACTGTTCGTATTTAACATAGAGTGAGCGCAATGTTGAATACAGCATTCAGCTGCCACACAGAGCCACACATCAGTGTGACATCATGGCGAGTGCTGGACTGAAAAGTGTGAATCCTGCCTGATGGAACAGGAGCATCACGTGATTGTGCGGTGCTTTGCGGCAGGTTTGGATGGCGGCACCGCCCACAGATGTGTATATAAAAGTGCTTTGAGAGAAAAACAGTGTTACCGTCTTTAAAGCATTCAGCTGCGAGTTGAGCCACAGACTGAACCCTTTACTCCAAACGCTGAGCAGGTCCTGCTCGGCAACCTCAGGCTTCCCACAGGAGGGAAGGCACGGACAGGTGATCCAGGTGTGAGCGCTACTGCTCGTTGCTCTGTTATGTATGAAATGAAGGAATCGACCTTTAACCTCTGACACTGACGCACTGACAGGCTGACTTTTCTGTAAACAGGGTATGACTCAGTTTGTGTTAAGCTTTTTCAGGTATCAGCCTCTGAGACTCATCATCAACCTATCAGAAGCCCAGATGCCTTCTCATGAACCTCCTGTATATGCCTCTGAATGCCACCACAGAGCAGACTCTGAGCTTTAACTGTTCCAGATGTTCAGGAATTACAGACCTTTATCCACAGTCTGTTTCATGGACAGTTGTGGATTTCTTCATAAATAAAGCAGGTTGAAAGTGTGCAGATGATTCCAGCTGTTTGAAGTAGTGGTGAAAGGAGCTCTGAATGATACAGGAAATCCTCAGACTGCAAACACCAAACATCCACTGGAGAGAGCATCAGTATCCAGAGTTTGGTCTATTTAGAGATAAAAGAACACAAAATGGCCTGGAGGTCCACAGGGGAAAACAGGGGGACGATCCCAGGATCCCCTTCTTCATCAGGAGGATGACTCTCGTTATCCAATTGTAGCATGAAGAATCACAGAGGGTTCGTGATCAGCCTCAAGAACAGATGCAGCTTTGGACTCCTCAAACTCCTGAAGACATGACTGTGGATGAAACATCTGTAATGTTTCTGTTCTGCTCTGAGTCTAAACTGTAATTGTTTAGATTTTTTTTTTATTTCAACCACCATGCAGAGCCAAAATGATAACTCACATTCTCCAGCCCTGAATTTACTGACCTTTAACCTGTAGATTTCACAGTTAAATCCCCATGTACCTTGTCATACCCCATCATACCCCTCCTATACTCTCCCTGCTCTTATACCCCACTGTTCCCTCATGGACCCTTTGCTGCCCCCTGCTGGACATTGAAAGTGTTGGCATCTTGATGTTCAGCTGTAAATAAATGACGTAAACATGAATGGACTGATTCTCTTCTTCATCTGTAGCTGCTCATGTTGAAGATCTATCAGTATTTGTTGGATGTATTTATAACTGAGAATTAAATATTTGTTAAATGTGTCTGTGTGGCTGTGAGGTGTGTTATTGTGGGGCTCTGCAGGCTTCTGCTCAGCTCTGAGGTGTGAATTAAAGTCAGGGGCGCATAACATCACATGATTATGAGCTGAAAGCCTCAGCTCTGCAGTTGCAGGGTTCTCTTGTTCTCTTCAGCAGAATCAAAGGGAACAAACACATCAGAACAGCACAAAGTGAAACCAGAGTCAGTGTCCTCTGTTTAACTCTGATCTCAGCTTCAGGAGGTGAATTGGATCCAGTTACCAAGTGAGGCGTGATAGAAAGTGCGTTCTCCTAATGAGAGTGTCAGTTGTGTTAATACACAGAGTCCATCATTACTCTTAACATGAAATGTTTTTGAAGGGTAATGAAATGTCACCCAAACAGAAAAACTGAACCCAAAATGTTTAAAACTTTAAAAGGTAATATCTTCTAGTTTCTGAAGATTCAACCTATCCCAGCCTCTAAACAGGTTGCCAATGAGCTGACGGAGGTTAAGAAGTTAAAGCATGATGGTCTGTCAGTGAAGAATTTTTCAAGTTTCTTCAAAAACCATCAGACGCTATGATAAAGAGTTCCTAATGTGAATGGAGGAGATCGAGTGAATCATGTCTGAGTAACACCACAAAGTAGAACTCCTGCAACCCAGAAACACCATCAGAGGAGAGGAGACCTCTGTCCAAGGCCCCCCCCAAACAATATAGGACTACTGACGGTTAAAAATGAAAGATTAGTGTTTTAATTTGCTCAGGAAACACTTTTCCAGGGTAAGATGAGCAAGGTCTGCGTCTGCTGCGGGATGCTGATGAAACATCGAAATGAATTTTTCTTAGAAAATGGGGATAAAAAAGTTTAAAGTGTAACATCATGGAAGATAGAAAGAAACCAAGAGGTTACATTTATTTGAAAACAGTTTTCATGCTTCACAGAACACGTCACCAGATTATTGCAGCGCCCCCTGGTGGTGTATGTGTTGGGGTTTGCTGTAGGAATCGGAAACTTTATTCCCTGGATCCTGGTGACTTCCTGCCCATCACTTTACTGCGTCAGTTCGTGGTGGAAACATTTTTTTTTTAAAACTCTACAAACCCAAAGCTGTTTCTGCTGGGTTTGATTTCAGAAGCGCACATCCATCCATCAATTATCTTCTGTTTATCCAAGGTTGATTTGCCGTGGCACCAGGCTAAGTAGGTATTCCTGATGTCCTTCGTCCCAGTCAGTCTTTCCACTTTCTCCTGAGGGATCCCGAGGCATTCCCAGGCCAGATAAGATAGACTAGTTTGCCAACAGTATTCACTCGTCTACCTTCACACACGTGAACTTGAGTAATATCCCGTTCTTAATCCATAAGGTTCAATATGATGTCAGCCCACCCTTTGCATCTATAACAGCTTCAGCTCTTCTGGGTAGGCTTTCCGCAAGGTTTAGGACTGTTTATGGAAAGCAAGATTGTGTGCTTGTTTCTGTTTTTCACTTTCAGGTGCTATTTATTCGTTTTTGTACTTTGTTGCAGATGCAGGAGTTGGTGACCGATTACTTGTGCTGTCTTTTCTTATCAACCCTTTCTTTCTTCCGTTGTCTCTCTCTTCTTCCTCTATCACTTCTTTCCTGCCTGTCAGCTCTGGTATAGTTAAATTATATTGTATCAACATCAATGAGTAATAACATGTTAAAAAAAAAGTTATTTTCAATGAAACTGATCCCAACTCCTGAAAAACAACTCCACACCATTATCCCCCCTCCACCAAACTTTACACAATGCAGTCACACAAGGACCGTTTTCCTGGCACTCTCCAAACACGGACTCATCCATCATCCAGTGCAGTGGTGGCGTTCCAGTGGATGCAGCTGCTCAGCCATAAAAACCCATTCCATGAAGCTCTTTATGCACTGTTCTTGAGCTAATCTTAAGGCCACATGAAGTTTGGAGGTCTGTAGCGACTGACTCTGCAGAAAGTTGGTGACCTCTGCACTATGCACTTCAATACCCGCTGACCCCACTTTGTCATTTTATATGGCCTGCCACTTTATGGATGAGTTGTTGTCATTATATTCCACATTCAGCAGTTGACTGTGGAATATTTAGTAGTGAGATTTCATGACTGCACAGGTGGCATCCTATCACGGTATCATGCTGGAGCTCCTGAGAGGACCCATTCTTTCAATGTTTGTAAAAGCAGTCTGCATGCCTAGGTGCTTGGTTTATACACCTGTGACTAGTGATGTTACGTTTTGTAAGGGGTGTGTCCAAACGAAGCCTGTGTCGAGGTCCGTATCGTTTTTGAGAAAACCACGTGACAAAAGCTAAACGAGGCCCCGTTTTCCGAAATCACGTGACTGCTTCATTATGTGATTCGAGTTGCTGAAAAATACGTAGGTGATTCGAGTCTGATCCGCTGTTACAGCAGCAGAATCAGAAGCACCTGTACAAATCAGAACGTCCTGCTTCTGTGAGAGTTTTCTAAGGCTGTGGAACCAAAAGAATTGCCTGAGACCCAACATTGTCAGTTTTATTTATTCGTGAATAAAAATTATTAAAACTCTCCCACCTCCACCCAAGCACTCCCTGTAATT
>VUQJ01037682.1:0-14511 GCA_015108635.1 Andinoacara biseriatus
AATGACACAGTGAAGTATTAACCCGAGAGGTGAGAGAGTGTTTCTATATCGGTTTACATTAAAGGAATGTATAAAGAGTCACGGACACTTGCGAGCGCTTCACCGTGTGCGAATCCTCTCCCTGTGTGGCTGCCTAGTTTTAGGACTTTCCCAGGTTTTTCCCAGTACCCAGCCCCTCTTCTATTTTCATTCTTGATCCACTTTACATTCCTGCTCACCCCAGATGACCTACAGTAGTGTTAAATTGTGTTTGTGAAAGCTGAATGTGAACCTGACGAGACTCCATTTAGAAGCAGATGCTGTAAAATCTGTTTTTGTTACTGTTGTGTTTCTTTCTGCCTCTCTGTCCAGCCTCAGTTGGGAGTATTAAAAAGAAAAAAAAAAAAAAAGATGTACTTCACCTCCTCTCACTCCCGTGTTTTCCTGCTTCCTTGTAAAATCCTGCCAAATAAAGATATTTAATAAATTATAATAAGTTATAACAGTGAGTTCACTACTTGTTCTCCCAGTGGCATTGCTAAATAGTTTGCACATTCTAAGCTTGAAGTCAGAAACTCTAAATTTGTTTATTTGTCAAAGCTTGGCGTGACAATAAAGCTTTTTCATGTGCTCTAGTTTTGTTTTTATTAATCTTTTAATGGAGAGAACACATCCTTGTATCAACATGTAGAGTATCGGTTCACATTGCTGAGGTGTTGTGTTACAGGTAGTCTGCCAGTTTTCCGAAAAGGAAATGCAACATTTTTTTTTTTTTTTTTTGATTCTGTCATATTTGACATTTTTTGGAGCCAAGTCAAGAATCGTGGAGCAATTAATCATTAAAATGAGAAGATAAGCTTCTCATGCAATTATGTTGCATGTTTGAATAGTTTTGCTGATTACGTGATTTAAGTCATCACATCAGGCTTTGGGCTGCTCGACTGTGCTTCTGCACAGTGTAACATTGATGTCTGGAACATTGGAAGAAAGGCTGCAATCAGTCAAGTGCATAACTCGGCAAATTAGCTCAAAATACAAATGCATGCAACATAACTATAAATGCACACAAAACATTTGCACAGATACTCTAGATACATTTCAGTATATACTTGATGTATTTATGCAGTAAAAATACATATTGCTGTTGTCGGTATATGATTACTGTGACACCCCTATGACACTTAACTCATTTTCTGCTTTGTACACAGATGACGCAATTATTTTCCTCTGTGTGAATTTTCAACAGCTTTTCCAAACATCCTAGTTTTATTTTGGATGCTTACATTATTTTACTTTGCACAGAGAAATGAAATTATTTCACAAAGACCCAAAACTACAAGGGTGAAAATGATTAGCCCCCCTGGTGCTAATAGGTAATTGCGTGTCAACAAGACTCTCACACGTCTCCCGATCATTCTTATTTGCCTAATCTCTCAAGCTCCTCCAGATTTAATGATCTTCCGGCATGGACCTTGGTCTCCAGTTCACCCCCACAGATTTTCAGTGGGATTCAAGCCCAGGCTTTGTGCAGGCCAGTCAATAACCTTCACTTTGTTCTTTTGGATGTAGCTCTTCACCGCAAATGGGTCGTTGTGTTGGAAGACAAAGTGACGACTCAGACCCAGTTTTGCCCTGAAGGTTGAGGTTTTCCTTAAAATCTTCACATATCTTTCTTCATGATTCCTTCCACTTTCCTAGTTCCAGACAGTCTGAAGCATCCCTACAGCATAATAGTCCCACCACCATGCTTCACTGTGGGGACGTGTTCTTTGGGTTGTTCATCTCTCGAGTAACTTTTATTTAGAGTTTATAGTTTAGACTAAGCTCAAAATAAAAATCTATGAATCTCTCTCACACGTTTCCACTGTTACCTGAATGTGTGCTAAGGCTGAGTACGCGGGCGTGTGTGTGTGTGTGTGTGCCGATTGAGTGAAGGAGTGAGGGCGTGGCAGTGAGACAGCCAGGTTCATTCCTTCGTGCCGGCACTGTTTTGGCGTGGCTACAGCCAACAGGAACCGATGACTTAGCAGTTAAAGATGACTTTTGCTGGCAATCTCTCGCCTGTCCTGATGGACTTTATCAAGATTGACGTGGAAGCGCATGGCCTTAAATTGAAAATTTTTGCAGGAGCTCACAAAAGCACATTTTCTTTCTCCTCTCAATGTGGAGAAAGTGGAGCTCCCTACATTCCTGTGTGGGATTCTAGTGATTGTCTTCTTTGATACTACAATTCCCAACTTGGCCAAGTCATTCTCTGTCTTGGCAGCTGTTCTGGGGTCTTTGGACACTTTCCAGAATCCTTCTGTCCCTGCCTCTGCCAAGCTTCTTCTGTACTGTGTGACTCTCTTTGAGTTTCTTGCTTATCCTTCTCACTCCAGTTCTTGGCACTTGGAAACGCCGTGAAAACCTTATATCCTGCTTTGTGAACATCAAGTCTTTTTCTCAAGTCTGTTTTTTTGTTTTTGGTATGATGCTTTCTCAAGTGACAGCTTGAACCCTCGCTGAAGTTTTGGGTAGTATAATTTTAATGCTGCTGCTGCATAAAAATCTATGAGAAATAATGTAAAAAAAACACTGTTTATTTGTTAACTTCACAAACCACTGGTGCAATAAAAGATAAGCACATTTTGATATAATACTGCCCTATAATCACAATTTATTGCAACTAGGTACTTTCAGCTGCTTCCCCATCACCACAACACATGAACATACAAGTTGACCAGATACTCTTCCTGATGCAACCC
Organism: Andinoacara biseriatus; assembly: GCA_015108635.1. Lineage (NCBI taxonomy): Eukaryota > Metazoa > Chordata > Actinopteri > Cichliformes > Cichlidae > Andinoacara > Andinoacara biseriatus. The sequence continues at coordinate 2,724 of VUQJ01037682.1, forward strand.
TCTCATTTATCCAGGCTTGGGACCAGCACTTGGAGTACAAGCAGGAGTCCACTTGTGACTCTGAGGCTGGGTTTGTGTGTCCTCCTGGTGTCAAACCCGGGATTATTTACATGCAAGCTGAATGCATTAACCACTAATCACATGTAAAAAATAGATATAATAACACTCCTACTGCCAGCAAAGGGCCTTACTAATTTGTTTCAAGCACTTAGATGACAAATATTACTGGATTCTGATTAAGAGTGGGTTCCCCACTGATAACAACCTGCACTGCTGTTAAACTTCAGATTCCTCCAGACATATAAAACGGTGTCACTTTACTAAGTGAGGCTGCTCTCCTCTTCCCTCTCATCTGTCCTGCAGGTCTCGGAGGAAACAGAGGGGCTGTGTATCTATAGGACGATGGCTTCAATAACAGTGTTACAGTTTTTGGTTATGCCTGGATACGGCAGCACAAAACAACCATTGTTGCTGTGTGATTAGATCGCACCGCACACAAATGGATAATTGGGTAATGTTTGCTACAATGGCCAGAACCTGTCAGGATACAGCTCTCTTAGCAGCGGATGAATGGAGGTGTCTGTCTGACACAGAGGGAGAGAAAAGACGAAAGGGAGAGGGAGGAGGGAAGGTGGGAATACCTAATTGCAGGCTTTATCATGATAGAGAAGGGGAGGAATGTGTCAGACAAGCACATCTTTGATCTCTTGAGTGTTGGAAAGCCTACTGACAGACAACAAGAGGCTCTTAGACCAACCATACATGGACACGGTCTGCTTCGCTTGCGGGTGACCTGACTGAGTGATATCATTTCCAGGAGGCCTGGAATTAGGGGATAACTGTATGGAGGGAAAGAAAGACGAGTAGGCGTACTGAGAAAGACAGCATGCTTCCTGTTCCTGAGCAGCGTGACAAATCCTTTTTTTCCCATACGGAAATTGGTAGCATTTTCTCCTGACTTAAAAGTTTTAGTCCTATAGCCAAAATACATTGGGACGATGTTAAACATCACCTAAAGCAAAAAAAGACTTAATGACGTATACATTGCTGTGAATAGGTATTTGCTCCCTTCCTGATTTCTTATTTATTTGCATATTTGTCACGCTCACACGTTTCAGATCTGCAAACACAACGTGCGGCTGCTTCTGACCTTCTCTATAGTTCAACACTCCCAAAGCTCTCTCTCAGCATGAAGCCACACTGCTGCTCACTGATCGTCACCTCTCGTCTCAGCCTAGCTTCAGCGACTCTTTCCCATGGTACTTCCCATCAGCTTCATCCCTCTGTAGTTACTGCAGCTCTGCACATCATACTCCTTGAAAATCAGTGCTTGTACACTTCCCCATTCCTCAGGCACAAGTGCACTGGTATCACTACATTTAGCTTCCTATTTTAATCTTGTAGCCATCGTCTTACTCTTTACCTATCTAAGGATCTCATTACATTTAATTAGACCTTTCAGTTGTTTATCATGACCTCACTAACTATTCTAATCCTTTCACCAGTAGCCTAGTGTTTGAAATCTATTTTTAGATAACACTAAATTTATCCATTAATCCATGCCAGCATGTTTTTAAATGCCATCAGTATGGGTGTAACTTCCTTCATAATTTTACTTTATAAGTAAATCCACATGAATGAATCCATTAAAAATTTTAAAATCAATGTAACTATACAAAGCTAGAAACAGTTCTACTGCTTTTATAGTTACAACACTTTTCTCTTCTTCTCCACAGCAGAAGCTGTAGATATGTTATCAGTTTATGTGCTGGATATGTGAGAAAGCAACACCACGGTTTAGTGGTTGGCTGACACACGCTATTCTTACATACAATGCGTCAGTTTTAGGCCACATGCAGCCAGGATGAAACCTGGTTAAGGATAAGACTCATGCCAAAACATGACCACAAAAACCCCAATCAAAGATTGCAACAGAGGTGAATCCACAGGAATGTCATTCCGACACAACAGCAGTTGATGTGGAAATCAGAACCTTTTATTAATCAGTTCTGAGAAGCGCACACACACACGCGCACACACACACGCACACACACACACACACACACGTCATCAACATAGCAATATGTATAGCAGCTATTGTGCAGAAAATAATCACTCAGCAATATAGGGAGACAGACAGGAGCCCAGTACCATAATACCCTCAGTCTGTTCCACAGTAATGTGGGCTGATGTCTGACACACACACATACACACACACACACACACACACACACATATATGACATCATATAGGCTGGGTGCATCCTCTCGGCCTCCCCCAACTGTGTCGACTTGTAATTCACTGACATCACTTCCCTCCCAACAGCAACAAACGGCGGGGTTGTTGGGAGAGTCCACTGGACGAGGGGGGAGGAGAGGGTATGTTTGACTCAGACACATGGAATCCATGATATACTGTACAAGGCTTTGTGCTGGAAAGGGGAAAACCAGCTACATCATCTGGTCTTTTGTTTACTCGACTCTTTTTTTCTTATTGAAGCATCTGCTCTTTCTTTCATCACCATGGACTAATAGGTGTGAGTGCCTAATGGGCTGAGAGGCTGAATCACCGAGGTGGGTCTAAGGTCACACTGGCTGACCTCTTCTGCTGTAGCGTGCAGAGCAATGAGGCACTTCAGCAGTTTCTGTCATAAACGGTAATTCAGAAATTAATTTTCTCCTGGATCGTGGGATCAGTTGTTTTTAGGCGGAGGTTGCAGTCTTGCCTCAGACCTCAGAATCCAAGTGTAATACTGAAAATGTTTATGGATCGGAAAATTTAATCATTTGGATCTTATTGCAAATTGGAAAACTCCAGCTCTTCCACTGGCTGTGTGAAAGAGAGTTGTTCAAGCTATTTACACCGTGCAGTTCCACCACCTGCAGCTGGCCTCTTGCACCTGTTTGGGATTTAAAATATTTTCCTATAGTTTAAAACCGTCTTTGTCCTAATCTATGAGCTTCTTCCAGATCTCAGTTTGACCCACAGTGGCAAATCCTTCAATTATTTCAGTCTTTTCACTCTTGGGGCTGTACACCTCAATCTAAAACAGGGCTGCCGGCTCTCAGACTTCAGGTGTGTAACAAACTATCAAAAAGGACGTTTTTACAGGTCTGATGAAAAACTAAGGTCAACCCAGCGATTCAGTAGCTTGTAGAACCACCTTTAGCAGCAATAACATGTAATTAATTCATTTGTCAGTATTTGTCAGTCGCTCACATCATGTGGAGGAATTTTGGCCTCTTCTTTACAATTCATTGAAGTTTGTGGGCATTTGTTTATGCACAGCTCTCTTAAGGTCCCACCACAGCATTTCCGTCAGATTGAAGTCTGGACTGTGACTGGGCCACTGCAACAGGCATTTGGTTGTAGAGTTGCTGGTGTGTTTAGCACCATTGTCCTTTGGGATGGCCCAGGTTTGGCTAAGCTTTTGTTAAGGCAGGGCTCGAGAGGGGTCCACTAGGGGAAGAGAGAGAGAAGTTACACTGAGGTGGTGAGACGGGTTTACCCAGGTGGGTTAGTGATTCCATGGGGGGGAAAGGTATGTCTGAGGTGGGGTTGTTTCTTCCGGGGGGGCGGGCAGGTAAGTGGAAAATGAACCATGAGGAGGAGGAAACAGCTGAAGCTGGGCGGCAGCTGCTCGTAGAGGTCACTGGAAACGGAGACACAGGTAAAGAAAAGTGTCATTCAGAGGGAAGAAAAGCAGAATCTCTGTTTATCACAGCTGATGATCTGAGTGCTGATAAACTGGGTGCTTGGTGGCTGCTTAAATCCTGCAGGCTGATAAGACCTGATGGAAGCATTTGAGTTTCATTGCACACGGGAACCCAGACTCCACCTGGGAGGTGGCGCGGCCAAGAACCACCTGGACTCAGGAAAAGAGCCACAGCAACCCGCAAGGACCATGACAGCTTTAGCTGTGGAACAGATGGGTTCACATTTGACTGTAGAATACTTTAGTATACAGAGGAGTTCATGGTGGACTCAGTGACTGCTAGGTGTCCAGGTCCTGTGGCTGCAAAAAAAAGCCCAAATCTGGACCCCTTCCCCACTGGGCTTCACTGTTGTTATTAAGTGTTTGTGCTGATATTGGTTTTCTCCAAACGCAGTGCTGTAAATTATGGTCAAACAGCTCCACTTTGGTCTCATCTGTCCAAAGGACGTTGTTCCAGAGGTCTAGTGATTCGTTCAGATGCAGCGAACAGCATCCTACTGAATCAGTCTCTCCTTTTTAGCACCTCAGACCGACTCACAGTTTTACAGCTAAATCGCGCTAAGACAGGTCGTGTCCTGTTATCACAGCTTTTGGAACATTTTTATTTTATTGTTTTATCCATTAAAAATTAAAAAAAAAGTTCAAAGAAACTTTTTTTGCAGTAGAGATAACTGGTGTAACACCCGCCACTCCCAGCCCCCACCCTCTGACTCCTATTGATGAATGAATCTTGGAAACCCTGATATACATAAACATATTGGATATCCTCCTGTGATGTTTTTGCTGATGTCATGGTAACAGGAATTGAGGCAGGTCACAGCTAATGAAAGCTCTCTTGCAGTCATTGCCAGGGAGCTGGAAATGGTCATTTTTCAAAACGTGAGTACAACACTACCCCTCACATTTCCCTGCTATTGTCTGCTCATTTCCAGGATTGACCACACAGCGATGCTGTAGCTATGAGTGTGTGTGTATATAAGCTGGACAATAAGTCAGGCGCTTCAACTCCCAGGGCACCTCAAACCCTGGCACAATGAAAACAATCAGCGTGGGAGCGAGAGGACGGAGACAATTATGAAAGCGAGAAGGGGGAACAGCGAGAGATAAGCGTTTATGTCAGAGGGAACAGCTGAATCATGTTGAAATTGAGTGTTTATCTGAAAACGAGCAGGGCTTGGGCGGAGAGGAAATATCATAGTCAAGAGGGGCTGCTGGTGTTTCCCAAACCAAAAGCTCTGTTTTGACTCTTTGAAGATTGAAAACAGCAGTTGGAGCTCTGTGTGGACCTGGTAACGTGGTAAATAATATAAGGTATTATCTCTGAACACGAGTAGTAAGTCTGTCTGACTCACAAAAACAACAAACACTCCACAACTGGTGCAGCACTCTGCACATCACTGTTCCCACCCAGGAGGAAAGGAAAACAGCAGGGGCAGATTTTCATTGTTTAATCTAAGAGCGGTTGCTTCATGTACTGTTGTGTCTCTCCTCATCTTCTGTCAGTTTACACCCACTGCTGTTTTGATTCAGCAATGAACATAATTCAGTTTGGAAAAGCAACACGTGAATCATTACAAATCATATCTTCTGCACGGCCTCAGGGAGTTCCGCATACACACCTTCCCTGGAGATAACAGTGCGGTCTGGGTCTTCAGACCACTCTGATGTCACCACAGTGAAGAAGTGAAGGCCAAGTCTGGGAGACCCCGACAAAATAGCCAAATGAATAAAAGTTGTCTCATGCTGATGTCATGGTTGGTGCTTCTTGCTGCTTTTCCTTTCCCCCCATTGTTTTCCTCCACCTCTCCTGAACTTAATTTGACTGCAGCCAGACTGGCAGTGGATCTTCTATTGTGCTGGATTGATTGCTTTCCAAGAAAGATGTGGTTTGGAGATTAACAAAGTTCTAGAGATCATCCAAGATGCCAGACTTACTGCATGCTTTACTGATTTATTTGTGCATTTCAACCAGTGGGCTTACTGTTTCAGTCCTTCGTGTGTTACTTTTTGCCGTCTTCAACGGTTTATTCATTGATTCAAGCTGCCAGCTGCTTGGCTACAATCTATTGTAACTGCGTCAACCTTCTATTTTTTTTTCTTTTTTTAACCTTTAGCTCACTATTTCAACCACATTCACTTCTTGCTTCAACTTACATCCTTAAAATAAAACAGTCTCTTATTAGAAGAACAGTTAGCCTACAAGTCTTGTTAGCATTATAGCGGTTACTCATTAGTTAAAGTGGGCTGGAATTAATTAGCACATACGAGACTGACAAAAAGACTGGCAGGTCTTTCTGCATGCCTTGTTATTCTGAAGTACTCAATGGATCAAAAAGTTTCATATCAATAAGTCTGTGGTTGCCTTTAGTTATGGGGGGGGGCTAGGCTAAATAGATACTTTTTTAAGAAGTGGAGGGTAATATCAAGGGCAGCAGTTCAACTACTGCTACAGTCAAACCAGTGAAAACAGTGGTTACAGACTGAGGCATGGCCAAAATTACTGCAAACATATGCAATAAACTTGTGATCTTGTTGCCTTTGAAATGGTTGCTTTGAAGAAGGGAATCAGTTCTGCAACCACTTGCGATCAATTGTGCAAAAATGGCAATGAGATGCAGTAAATTCACATGAACAACTTATATTCAGAGTTCAGCCACAACCACACAGATTTGAAACACACATTCAGAAAGAGTGTCATTTCTGCAGGATGGTGATTTAACTGCAAAACGACACAGGCGCTCAGCAACTTTGCTTTAATTAAGCAATATAATCAGAATACAACAAGCTGGCAACAAGGTGAGTTGCGTACCAAAAATGCAAAGAGATGTGTTGCAGATGAGTTGCACTAATCAGCACAGACTGACTCAGACTGATTGCAGCATGTTGGCAATCTGCATGTGTTCATAAACTAGACAACAATTATTTACACGCCTTTGCAAATATGCGTGAGAGCGATTGCAGTCAATCTGTGTCTGAGATGGACAACGACTGTGTGGTGATCTTCAAAGTGAAATTGAAAGTGGTTGCTGCAGCAATCGATCACTAACATCAAACACCGGGGCAGCCACAGGATTTTTCCACAGGCTGCCACCTTATCTTTACTTGTGTGACAGAGACACGTGGATCTTGAAAGCACTGCAGCTGTATTTTCCAATTAGAAAGTACAATTTTAGCATTAAAATGTAATCACATGATCACTCCTAAAGCTGGAGAAAGATGGAAGAAATAGAGAGAAATAGAACCTGCCCTCTATTTTCGTGTTTAAGGGCAGCACAGCAAACGACATTTTATGAAGTAGAATAAAGCTTAAAATGAGTAATGTCCTTAATCAGACATGCATGATATCTTGTTGAAGTTACTAATTTATGAGATAATTACATACCAAATGGTGATGATGATTAAAGGCTGTGTGAAAATATTGGCCAGTACAAACAAGTGCAAGCTATTGAACTGTAAAGTTTCCAATATTGTGGAAAAGTTTACAGTAATTGACTCGTTTGACTTGGTGCAGGGCGGGCTGGTGTCCATGCTCACGGTCATTTTAGGTCAAAGAGAGCAGTTATCCATTTAGATTCTTTAGCATCATTGGCCAAATTCCTACATGGCTGGGTTTGATTGCAAAGCAGCCATGGCGGTATAATTACTCATGTAACATCTGCTACATGTTTTAGGATTAAGCTGGCCCAAGCCCTCAAAGAGAAAACCTCATATGCCCTGTCCATCAAGGCAGATATTTAGAGCTGAGGCATTTTTTTCCCTGCTGCACCAGATCCCATGGGTCCCTCCTAGTCCCCAAACTGCACTTTATCAACCTACATTAATCACTCATTATTAGTACATGTAATACTAATACTTAGCACCTAACATTAGATAGTTCTCTAGCTAGCTTTAGTTAGGTAAAAATAAGACTACTGAACCAAAGATGCCGCCATAGACATCAACAAAACACTGGTTAATGTAGAAAATTAACACCTAAAATTAATACATAAAAAATGATAGCATTATGCAACAATGGAGACAAAGCTTAAGCTTATGAGCAAACTTGAATAATGCTATAGTCGTTACCTGGTAATTAGCGGATTAATAGCTGTTCTCTTTCCTTCAAAGTTGTACAGTTACCAGCCACAATCTTAGGTACACCTGTTCAACCGCCAATCAACACAAATGTCTAATCAGCCAGTCATACAACAGCAACAAATCAGTACATTTAGGCATGTAGATATGGTCAAGATGACCTGCTGAAGCTCAAAACAAGTTAGCAAAGTACCAATCCATTTACACTTTACTGGGATTTTCCCAGAAAATCATCTCAGGTCAGTGTTCTTGGAACACTTTGGGCCCCTTAGTACCAATTGAGCATCTTTTAAATGCCACCCGAGTGAGAACTATTATTAGAAAACATTGCATCATCATCTGCATAACAATGAAAATCATTGTTATGCAGATGATGATGATCTGTCCATGAAGCCAGATGACACACATCACTTAGTTAAACTGCAGGAATGTCTTAAAGACATAAAGGCCTGGATGAGCTCTAATTTCCTGCTTCTAAATTCAGATAAAACTGAAGTTCTTGTACTCTTTCCTTTTTGATCATGCTTATAGTTAGGGCTGGATCAGGTGACCCTGAACTATCCTTTAGTTATGCTGCTATAGGCCTAGGCTGCTGGGGGATTTACTGAGTGTTTCTTTTTCATTCACCTCTTTTCACTCCGTCTCTACACCACTCTGCATTAGTTATTATTAATCTCTGGCTCTCTTCCACAGCACGTCTTTTGTCCTTTCTTGAACATGAGTTCACTGGACTCACGTGGTCTCCACAATCACCAGATCTCAATCCAACAGAGCAACTTTTGAATGTGATAGAACAGGAGATACACACTGCGGATGTGGAGGGTTTTATTAATTTTAACTAATTACTGCATTGCTAATTATTACTAATTATTGCATTCCATAATTTCACCTCACTGAAGAGTGCAGTTAGGGGACCATACCTAATAAGTACAGCCTGATCTGTTTGCCAATTAAAAATTGGATTCAGTGTTGCTACTTTCATATTTTCACTGGAAAATATTCCATTGTTAGGATATTTCTGTTTACACAAAGAAAATTGTAATGCGATGTAAGCTTAAGCGCTGGGAGGAAAGATGGGGGCAGGAAAAGGGGAGCAGCTCAGGATGAGAGCATGTAGGAGCACTGAGGGAGTGCTAATAGACTGTTTAACTTTTGGCGAGTGTGTTGGGGTCACGCTGCGTGTGTTTCACAAACTTTTTAAACAAGAAAAGCTGTGTGTGCCTACATGGGCGTGGACACTTTGGCCTGCTTGTGTTTGTGTGAGTCTTTCTGCACTGATTTTGTAGCCAGCCTTCCTTCCTTTCTTCCTTCCTTCCTTCCTTCCTCCTAATGACTTTAATAATCTCCTAACTTCTCGTGTAGTAAACTCGGATGTTTACACTTTCAATAAATAACACCCATGTAAATCATTAGCTCTCCAAGTATAATGACAAATGTTTATTACTTATCAGGTATTGTAGACGATAAATTAAATAAAGTTTGGACAATCTGAAATCTTGCATGTTTTTGCCTCATTTGGTAACTGTGTGACCTACACTATAAAAATCCTTCAATTTAACAGAATTTTCCCCATAAATGTTGCAGAATTTTCCTGTTATTTATAAATATGTAAAATATTCATCCATCCATCCATCCTGTTCAACTTATCCAGGCCTGGGTCGTAGGGGCAGCAGCCCAAGAAATGAAACCCAGACCTCCCTCTCCCCAGCCACGTCCTACAGCTTATATGGGAGAATATCAGGGCATTCCCACTTTGCCTGGAACAGTTCACCCAAGAGGCGCCAAGGAAGCATCCTAATCAGATCCCTGAACCACTTCAACTGGCTTCTTTCAATGTGGAGGAGTAGTGACTCTACTCTGCTCTCTTCACCCTGTCTTTAAGGGAAGGAACAGCCAACTTTCAGGGGAAGCTCATTTCCCACGCTTGTATCCCTGATCTTGTTCTTTCGATCAGTACCCAGAGCGTGTGACCATAGGTGATGATAGATCAAGTGGTAAATCGACAGTTTTGCTTTCACGCTCAGATCTCTCTTTACCACGATGGACAGGAGCAGCATCCATGTCACAGCAGCTGCAGCCCCAATCCATCTGTCAATCTCCCGCTCCCCTCACTTATGAAAAAGACCCTGAGATACTTAAACTTGTCAACTTGGGGCAGCAATTAATTTTTTTTAGGAGGACATAATATCTGTATTACCAAACTGTCTCAGCCGTATAAAATCATACCGCCCTGAGTATGCCTGACCTCGTTTGATCTGCGAAGCTAAGCAGGATCGCCCTGGTTAGTTCTTGGATGGGGACCACCTGGAAATGTCAGGTACTGCTTGGGGTGGCTATAGCTGAAGAGATAGAGTCAGCTGCTTTCTAATGGGAAGGGGGATGTTTTGATCCCTGGCTGCTTCAGTCTTTCAGGATAGTTCAGTTTTTTTATGGAACACAAAATTTCCCTTTTTTATGGTATTTTTCTGGCGCCCCAGCTGCCAGAAAATGTCATTTTTTCACAAATTTTCGTGATTGTCGTATTTTCTGTGTAATGCCTCCATAACTGGCATGAAATCTGATAAATACATTTACAATGGATGAATTCTGAATATATCTTCAACCACTGCCTCATATCTAAGGAACTACCGGCTCCTCTGTGTTTATTTATATTATTAGGCATACAGGCTGAAAAATGAAGCCAAGCCAAGTTTATTTATAAAGCACTTTTAAAAACAGTAACCACTGACCAAAGTACTGTTGGTACTTGGTCTTGGTAAATGGACGGGCAGCCAGTGCAGTGAGGATAAAACGGGAGTGATATGCTCCCTCTTCCGTGATCCCGTCAAGAGCCGGGCAGCAGCATTTTGAACCAGGTGTAGACGAGATAGAGAAGACTGGCTAACACCAATATACAAAGAGTTACAGTAATACAGCCTACTTGTGATAAAGGCATGTATCAGTACTTCAAAGTGTTTTTTTGATAAAATGTTTTTTATCTTCGCCAGCTGCCTCAAATGAAAGAAACTAGATCTCACCACTGCACTGATCTGGCCCTCCAACTTAAAACTCTCATCCATCATAAAACCCAAATTTGTGACAGACAGCTTTACATATTGTGATAATGGACCCAACTCCACAGGAGGAAATCCACCAGTGTTACCAGGGCCAAACACAATCACATCTGTCTTTTTTTTCATTAAAATTCAGAAAGTTTAGAGCCATCCAAGATTTAATTTCATCAAGGCACTTAATTAAAATCTGTACAGAATTGGCTTTCTTGCTATTTAGGGGCATATAAATCTGTGTATCATCCGCATAACAATGGAAAGCAATTTTGTGCTTTCTAAGGATGGAGCCAAGGGGGAGTAGATATAAAGAAAACAACAGAGGTCCAAGTATTGAACCCTGTGGCACCCCACATGACAAAGGAGCAGAGGATGATCTAAAATCGCCTAAGTTAACATAAATCAAATATGACCTAGCCACTCTAAGACAGTGCCTCGGAAACCCACAAACTCATTAAATTCAAAGGGGAAAAATCATGCAAAATCCACTTTTTTAGCCCTTAAATAATTTTGAGTATTTTGAGTGTCTAGGAGTACAGAATATTTAAATTTACCCTCTCTCGATGCTGCGTAGATATCTGTATTTTTTTTTTGGGGGGGGGGGTCATATTTTTTCAGTGCAGTTTTCTCTGTTCCCTGTTTCTCTATTCCCTTGTCTATTACGTCACAGTATTTGTTGTGGAACTGCTAAACAAGGTCATGGACCTCTGTTTAACCAATTTTGTGATCGTGTATTAACCTACACATTTCCTTACATCACCTCCTGGCATCAGAGCCACTTTGAAGTGCATGTTTCTCTGCTGACAGATAATCGTATTGCTGCTATCAAACTACAAAAATGGCCGAACAGGGTGGAGTTGAACACTCTGCGACCTGGAGGGGGGTGGGGTGGGGTGTGAAATGTCTCACTCGCATTTACTCACAAAAATGAGTTGCTCTACGATGCGCCTCA
>VUQJ01037684.1:0-16207 GCA_015108635.1 Andinoacara biseriatus
CCTTCAGTTTGAAGAAGGGGGAAAAAAAAAAAGTCTGTGTGTGAAAGGTCAGCATGAGCTGTTGGTTATGATGCTGTGTAGCCCTTTCTAGGTTTGCTGGTGAAAATGAGCAATCCGGCCTGTTTTTAGACTTTAGAGCCACTCCTGTGCTGAGCTAGCGGGTTTTACAGAAATCAGCAATACAAGCAGGAAACAAAAACGTTACTGCGGTGCGGTTTACGACTAGACTGCTCAGTGCGTGCCGTTTCTCAGAAGTCTGCTGCACTAAAAGGAACCGCCGATCGAGACAATCCAGAAAAACGATCTCCTGAGAATCAAGCGTAGTCAGTGCCCTAATTTCTTATATAAATTAAAAAGACAATGTATTACTAAAAATGGCTTTGTTCTGTCCTTAAAAATGGCTTGGCCAAAACACATTTTCAAATTAAAGTACTGAGCAGCTGAAGGACTGGAAATGACATATCAAAGACACTTGAGGTTATTTGTCAACTTGTGAGGTGCTGAGCGGGGCTGACGTCATTGTTTTCACGTAGCAAACCGAGGCCACGGCCCGTTCAAAGGTCATTTACACACCTTTGAACTAAATCAAAAGTCACAAGCCGAGAAGAATGTAAAAAAAGCCAACGAGTGGTTTATTGTAGCTCTGTGGAGTTTGTTACAGGATTGATATAGTGGGAACAAAAGACAAAAACAAAAGAAAAAAGAAACTGGCTGTAATGTCACTGCTGAGTCAGTCTAGCTGTTTGACAGTGGACTCTAAAGACATGTACAGTCTAACAATATAACCAGCTATCATGCTTCCTGCAATGAAGCCAAGGTTCCATTCAAATAATTACTGTTTCTTAAACTTTTATGCAAACTACGAATTAAAAAAAAATATTTACAATTCGTAATTAAAAAAAAAGAAAAGAAATCAAATCACAGCACAGATAAAATGCACAACCCTGAAAAAACAAACCAAACAAAAACAGGAAACAAAAAAAAACAACAACAAAAAAACCCTCTTCAAAACCTGCCAGACTCATTGTTTCTGGGTCCTGATATTACACACATTTTTTAAAAGCATTTAAAAAGGTGGAGGAAAAGGATAAAATATACAACAAAAAGAAGAAAAACTGATGACTAGATGAGGATGAACCCACACTGTACATTTGTATGATGATATATAAAGCTTCAGTCACAATCGTGGTGCCCGGCCGCCTCTCTGATGGAATGTCGTCGCTCCGTTTAAGCTTTAGTCTCGGTTGTCAGTCGGTGAGTTTTAAGATGATTAAAAGTGGGTTCTAAAGGAAAGAGAAATCAAATGGTGGAGTGGATGGATGTTCCGTGGCTAGCGGTGGATCTCAGTGTCAGCCACCAGTCTGTTAGAACAAATGTCTTAGTAATATCCAGGCTGGTACTGCTGGCTCCAAGGCTTCTGGTTCCAGAACTGCAGAGAACACAACTTCATGTTAACATCTTCATCGATCCAGCTGTGCTTTAATAACATATGCAGCTAAATAACCTTTTGACACTTTCAGTTACAGTAACATTTGCGTTAGGCACAGAAATATTTTATTATTTCTACAATGTATGTGAACAACAACAAAATGCTAGATTGAGAAATACTGACCCCTTGCTGCCAGCTCTGGTTGAAGGCCTGGGCTTTATCCATGCCATTCCTGTTGCCACCGTAGTTGCTGTTCTTGTTGCCAAAGTTGCCACGGCCACCTCCTCTCTGCTGAAACTGTCGAGGGAAAGAGGCAGGAAAAAACGAACCCATGAAGCAGCCCTCTCAGTTGATTATGTATCAACAGATTTTCAGACATAAATTCTGATAGCAAGCAATGTTCTACCGGATGACTAGGAGTCGTCATGACACCCACCTGGTGGGGATGTCCCCTGTTTCCACCACGACCCATGTTGCCTCCGCCTCCTCCTCTGCTCATGTTCCCTCTGTTCACTGGACCGCCTCTGTTCATGTGTCCTCCTCTGGGTCCCATGTTGCCCCTCATTGGGCCACCCCTGGGGGATCCGCCCAGGCTAGGAATGGGGCCACCACCCCGGCTAAAGTTTCCACGGTTGGGGAATCCTCCTCGGAAGGATGGGGGAGGCAGAAAGCCACGAGGAGGACGGTTGAAGCCACCGCGAGGTCCAGGAGCTGCAGACAGACCAGGGAAAAGGTAAGTTAGCATCAAGAAGTCTTTGCAGTGTTCTTTAATAGAACTGCATCATTTTGAGCATCAACTGTATTCCAACAGCTTCAAAACACTCAAAGCTTTTTGTGGCTGCATTCATTTCCCAAGAATCAGTCCCACCTCCTCTGAAGTTGCCTCTGTTCTGGAAGCCTCCACGTCCCCCACTTCTCTGTCCAGGTCCACTGCTACGGCCAAACTGGTTCTTCCCTCCACGGCCACCACTGCGCTGTCCTCCACCTCGTTTGGGTGTCGGGGTCCCCTGGTTGGGCTTTTTCTCAGCAGGTAGGGCCGTCTTGCTTTCCTCTTTGTACTGTTCCAGGAGCTTGGCAGCCTCCTCCTTCTGCAGCTCAGCATAGATGACCTCATTGAAGCTCTCACCCTCCTCAGGCAGAGAGAAGAAGCCTGTAATGGACCGGAAATGAACCACAACATGATTGGGGATTCAATGGGAGACAAATAGGAGCCAGGAATAGCATTTGCCCGAGTGTGTGATGGATTCTAATATTGTAAAGATGACATTAACGCTTTTTACCTTTCATTTTGAGTAAAGCATGTTCAGGCACTTCCTTGCCATCAGTCTCAACTTTCTTCTGGACTCTCTCCTTGTAGTCTTCATCAGACGGGCAGATGACTACAGCCTTACGTTGGAAGCCTGCGAACAAACACATCTTCCTCTTCTGGCCCGGGGCGGACAGGTTAGTCTGCAAAGAGAAGGAAGATCTCAGTGTACACTCAAATACAACCATTCATTTCTAGTTGTGATCACATTCAGCATGAGCCACTTACATGATCCAGGATGTAGTTTCTCTTCTTGCGTGCAGCGATCTCAATAAATTTTCCCAAGAAAAGTGGTGCACGCTGGGAAATGGCAGTCAGCTTTGTAATGTCCTTTGACTGGCGTTTCAGGCTGCTGATCTGCATGACAGAATAAATACATACATTATGTCCCAAGCAGATACACAAACATATTCCTAGGATGCTAGAAGCCTGGTCTGAGTACTGACCATCATCTTTTCTACAATCGTGTCACTGCCCAGAATGTAGTACTTCCCAGGGTTCTCCTGGACATGCTTATTCACCCACGTGGTCTTCCCTGAGCCCGGCAGCCCAATCATGACAATGATCTAGAGAACAAGAGAAAATTGGCATCACTGTATCCACAAACACTGACATTAACTAACCTAACCCTGCAGTTTTGCATATGTGAATGATGAAATTCTTATACTCACCTCGCAGTCGGCCTTTGTCTGCGGCCCCTTGATTGCACGGACTCGATCGCCGACAGGAATCTGCTGCAGGAAGGTGTAGCCTTGAGGTTGGGGGAAATACGGAGTCTCCAGCTGGCCAAAGTTGAACTCCACAGCACAGTTGCGGCAGATGACGTGGGGGAAAAGGGCCTGGTCGTTCAGAGAGTCCTTGTTGATTTGGAAAGCGACAGCTGGCTCGCCTCCATTCTTCGAGAATGAAAGCACCACTTCGTCACCTTCAAAGTCCTACAAAAAGAAAGCAAAACTGAAGCCTTTTCTTTGTGTAATAAAAACTGCCTTTATGCCACGACACAAGTCTGAAACTGATATAATCATGTGATTTTTGCCTCCTCTATAGATAACACGAGGTAACAAATTTCCACTTTTGTCATGTCTTTGGGTTTGAATTTTGTTTTCCCAGTTCTGTACATGTAAACTAAAAAAAAATATACAAATTTGATCCCAAAACTGAGTTTACGGAAGTTTCAAGAATCTTCTCAAATACTGCACAATTTTTAACCATACACTTCAAGAAAATTGGGGGAAAAAAAAAAATTCTAAAATCCACAAAAGCAAAATTTCACAGGAATAACGGACATTTTCTACTGTTTCACAATAAAAAATTGGAAAACAGTAAGTGCTTGTCAAAGACAAACATATTGTGTTACGTAGTGTAATTATCCTTCCAGTTTATCTACACAAGAAAAAACAAACACTAGCGGCAATCAGTCTTGTATCTTACAATAAGACAGCAGACGACATCGTTCTCCTCATAAGTCTCTCCAAAGTCCTCCGTCACAAAGTTGGCAGTCTTCTTGCCTTTTCCAGAGTAGGCGTAGGAATGCTCCTCCTCACCTAAACACATGACATAACATTTCTGGATTAAGACACTGAGACTGTAACTGGTGTTTGAATCATTTGTGCTGGCATTAGGCCAAGCAGCTCTGCTGTGACGCAGCCAGAGCGAGGCCATTTTATATAAACATGTCATGATGTTTACTAGCCACTAGAGGGACCTCTGGAGACAGACTGTCCTTCAGAGGATCTCTGCAGCCTTATTTAGCTGACCTTCAGGAAAATGCATACACCCAGTACAGTTAGGTTTCTTTCTGTTTTAATACAAGGTTCACATCTTTTGGACTGAAAAAATTAAATGTTTAACTCAACAGTATTCAGCATGTATGAGCTGCACCTCTGAGGTTGTGGGAAGAAGCAATGCAAATCCTTGTAAACGTACAGAGGTCACAACATTTAACATTTTAGAAATGAGCCTGGAAATGAATGTTGCCAGGAGTAACTGGAAAGTTATTGCTGGCTGTAACACATTGCTCCATTGATACTAAGTCAGTGTGGTATTTACAAAGCTGTGGCAAGTGTTGCACTGACCAAGAAGCAGTGTGCCTGCTGCCAGGGACCATCCAACCTGGACGTCATGAATCTCCAGGTTCTTGCTGGAAATATGCTTTACTGGAATCTTCTCAGTAAGCTGTAAACACACAACAAGACGCAAAAAGTAACTATTAGTTTTCACTGGTCTTACTAAGGGTTGTCTGACTGTGAACAAAATAAAAAATAAATGTGCAAGCAGGGAATATGTATATTTAATAACATGAGCAGCATTACTGTACCTTCATCTCAAAGCAGGCTTTGCCTTTGTTCACACCATATGTGGCCTTTCCTCCGGACCACAGATAAGCAAAGCTCTCCATTGTGAGAGATGAGGCGCTGTAACGGTCACGTGACACCTTAAAGTGCAGGTCAGAGTTGTCTAAAGAGGGGTGGGGGAAATTAGTAAAGTGAGACACCACTTTTGGACAGAGTGCATATATTTGTACATACTCAGGATGTATGAGACTAGTCATATAATCTTTAATCTCTGCTGCCTTCACTACTTGGTACCAGAAATACTCGTCAGGCAAACGGAATACTCATTTTTATTAATCTACATCTGAAAAACAACTCAGCGATTTCTTTGCTCCCAGTTTTGACAGCTTCTCCTGTAACAGCACTGATGTGGAGGTTTTGTTTAAATGGCGACACCCATCAGACATGCAGGAGAATGCAGAGGCCAGTGCCCTCGCCCTTGGTGCTGGTATTAATGGTACGGAGCTGCGGTAATGTCAGTTAGCGTGCAACATGAAAAAAACGTGGCGAATATAATGGGCCCATTAGAAAGATTCACCATAAACCAGTGCAGGTCTCCAATACCTTAAGAAATGAATGTTTGCATATAGGTGCTAGAGTTACCTGGCATGTAACCACTTAACTAGTAATTCATAACCATCTTCTGCACAGTGGTTTGTGCACAAAGTCTCACATAGACACATTTTAGCTATACTTAAAGGTGACATCAAAGATTATCTAATAAAATGCAATACTTTGAAAAGACATGTTTACATTTGTCAATTAGAATGCGCTCAATTCTGATGTTATTTTCTGGGAATGTTTCAGAGGAGTACTTTACAGAAGGAATGAAAAAGCTGACTGACAAATCTAAGAATAAGAAAACACCCAATCTGGACTCTTAAAATTAGAAAACGTACAGTTATCCAGGCAGACTTTTGTATCATCAAAGTCTTCATCATCTTCCTCCAAGGGTGGAACAGGAGACTTGGATGAGGCACTGAAAACAGATACCAACAAGTCAATATAAGAGGGTTCACGCCACTTTAACTGAATGGAACATATAGATGCCTTGGGTACCACTTGCTGAAAAATATTTTGGGGGAGACAGAAGAGGAGAAACAGAGGGGGTAAAACAAGTGAGCACAACTGAGCGAGCCTCCAAACTTTTTGGATAGTTGGCTGTATTGTAGGCCTCAGCAGACACTTACCTTGCAGAATCCAGCGAAATCTAAAATGTGAAAGATACACAGAGAGAAGCACGTCCACTCGTCCTAGTATGCAAGGGCATGTGAGGGTCAAAGTGATAAACTAAAAACAGACTTCTCCGCTTTCAGATTGTGTGTTTTGTGTCTCCAGGAATAATATGGGGTCACTTATAGTGGATGAAGTTATATTTAACCTCCCATGTGTGGGTGAAAAGATAATCGCTAACTTTTGGCTCTGTGTTACTATGCAGTGTGAGCTGTAAGCATGTTACAAAAGCAATCAGTGTAGTCAAAACTACAGCAACTTACCAACTCTGTAGCTCAGGAATCTCTAATAGTAAACATTTAGACGACGCTTAAGCATCGCTTCACCTGAAAAATGATCCAACTCCAGCTGAGTAATCATTTAGGAGAAGGAAACCGACGTGGGGCTCATCATTCCTTTCTTATCCTAACAGGTCATCAAGTCCAAAGACATCTGCAATGTGTCCCCAAAGCACTCTGAATGCTGTACAAATAGCTGCTGTGGGGAGCTTTAGTGTGATGGACAACACACTGCCTGAGCTGCAGCTAGTGGCTTCCCCTCTATATAGAGTAGACCTAAATTATGAAGGTTTATTTGGGGGACTTAACCATTAGCAATGGGAGAAGTTAAATACTGGACATGTATCTGAAAATAAATGGATGCTTGCACAATAATACTTGGCTGTTAAGAGGGAAAAATGGTGGAGCAACAATACTTCAGTGTTCCAATAACTCTGCCGCCCTGGCCTAAACATTCGTTATGAGGGTTCCAGACTTCTCCCAAAATAATAAATCTTTAGCAAAGTGATTCCATCATCTGCGCGTTGATCCTTAGAGTGCGTCGACATCGCGATGAAAACAAAACACTGACCAAGAGGTAGATACATGTACACACACGCACACACAAACCCCCATGCACGTCATGCATGATGTCACCTAGTGGGGGGTAGAAAAAGAGCCTTGCAAATCGCACACACCCACACCATGAAAACACAGACACACACGACATGATACACGAGACAGAAATAGCATTTTGACATCATACGACCAGTGAAATAAAAAAAAAACAGAACGAAAAATAAAAAATAAAAATAGACCATTGCGAGGCATAACGATGGACGGTCAATAGCGAGCTCCTCCGTGGACGTTCCAAACACACTCTGGAATTTGTGCTACATCCTTGTGTGCTACCATGCGGCAGTGGACACCCCCCCCTTCTTCCACACCTCCAAGCTAATTCCTTCCCGCCCACCCTCCATTCAAAATTGCACATCTGCTACTCTCCTCTGGGTTCCCCTTTGAGCAGCCTTGTTTCACCTTGGGGACACAACGGGCTTTCCAAAAACAATAAGTGGCATAAGGAACAGGTGTGAGAATTCATAGAGACTTGATAGATGCACTTCTGCTACAGAATGCAGTCCATTAAAGACACAGTGTGAGTGGGCACTGTAAAAAGGTAAATGGTAAGGCTTTTTAAGTAGTCAGGGATGACCCTCAAAGCATGTGTGTGAAAATAATGTTATAAGTAGTATATTTGAAAATGAGGGTTTTCCTCTTATGTGCATTGGCACTTAAAGCCAATACAATTCAACAAAGCTATAGATGGCGCTTCAGGGATGCTGAAGGCCATTTTCGCTCTGTCCCATCCTTACCAGCTGTATTTGTTCTCTTCAATAAATTCAAAGTAGCCCCTTCCATGTTCCTCCCGGCGTCTCTTAACACCCTTCTTATTCTTCTGATCAGCATTCGTGTCTTTGTCCGCATCCCCTTTGAAAATAGAACAAAGATATAGAATGAGGTGCTCCTTTTTCTGGGAGAGAGAGGTCGGACTGGCAGTGGGGTTCTGGCCCACAAAGCCCGTTCATTAGTTACATTGTGTGTCGACCATTATCATCAGTATTAAGATTACTTAGAGGCAACACCTCATAATTACACTTAAAACAGTACAATCATATTCCAGAAACTGTAACAGCTTTAAAAGACCAGATGGTAATTACAATATAAACTGGCCCATATGAACATTGTGAATGGGGCTGGATAAACAAGTCTCTAATAAGTGTCAATACCCTGCAGTAAAGGGCTTATTAAAAGATACTGCTTTCTGTGAGGTTCTGATACAAAAACGTTTTCATTAAAGAAGGGCATATCTACGGCTGTCAGGGACAAATGCATCATGCAGGGAAACAGGGAAGCCTATTTAGACCTGGGTTACCCCCCCCCCCTCAAACCCCGCAATGTTGCACTGAATTGCCTATTCATAATGTCTATGAGCACCCAACACTTTCTATATAAACCATGGAAAAATATCCACCTGCTACCTACACAAGCAGTTCCTCGCCCTTCCCTTCCTCAGCACAGCTCCGGATTAGCTATTTCAGACGTTCCCGGCCACCTTTGAACGCCCACGGCCCTACACACCATTTCACTGCGATTAACGAGGCAAGACTACTCTTTCGGTCCTGGCCGTTTCTAAACATTTTGTTTTCACGTCAGTCCATTTTGAAAATGGGTCGTGAAAGCAAATATTATCCACCGGAGTACCCCGTTTGTGACCAAATATACGTTGGGAACCTCTGAATTAGCTAACCGCCTGAACAGCTAGTTAGCACTGTACCACAGACACAAAGAAAATAATGCTAGCTGGCAAGCTAACACGCTAATCAAACCGAAACCTAAAGCCAGGCTAAGCTAAACTCAGTAGCCAATTTCTCTCTCCGTTCACTTTAGCAAGGTTAGCTAACTGCGTTTAATATGACGCTAAAGTTCCCTTTAGTGGACTGGACTGTGAAAATTTTAAGGTTTCGACACGATTGCTAACCAAGGTGGAGACCGGTGCTAACGCTGGCTAGCCTAGTAGTGAGGTCATGCTATATGTAACATGGACGCTCTGCTGTGGCAGCGCATTCAAATTTAGCCATTTTCTCACCGCTAGCGTCTGGGCACAAACCGACACATCCAACCAGCCGCATTTACATAGGCAATTCTGTCAACTCACCCTCGGCAGCCTGGTCTCCCGGCTCACCGTCTTCAGTGTCTATTTTCTCCATGTCGTCCACGTCTCCCTTGAGCATGGGGTCCATCTCATCGTCCTCGTCTCCTTCCTCTTCTCCCTCACCCATCTCTTCGTCCACGGCGACGCCATTGCCGTCGCCTCCACTCTCCGGCTCTTCCTCCTCATTGGCCTCCATGCTTTCTTCTACGGGACCGTCTCCCTCTTCCTCCTCTGCCATACCCTCTTGGTCGGCGGCCTGCTCGAAACCGTCATCCGCCTCGGCTGTCTGCTCCTGCGGAGAGGCAAGGGCCTCCGCATCCAGCGCGGCCTGCAGGCGGTCCATCAGGTCGGCCTTCAGCCCCTTGTCCGAAAGATTTCGCTTTTTCAGCTCGTCCTTGAGCTCGTTAACTTTAAGCTTTTTGACGTTAATTGTGCTCATTTTGAACGCTTGACCGTAAACGCGATGAATTACCACGAGAAATAAATAAATGGACGCCCTTTGTTAACGGATGTAGCTCAAAACTGCGCCAAACGGCACCCGCTGTCCAACCAATCCTTTGCCGGCAGAGCTCCACTGAGCCTGCGGTGCCGCGGGGGGAGGAGTCCGTTCCTACCGTAACGGCGCAAAGAGATGCGCAGCCTGATTATCCCCCTCAGCTGTCACTGCAGTAAGTAATTAAGAATGGAACATCCTCTCAGAAAGCATTGATGTAGAAAAGTGGCACATATAACGCAGGAAAAGATAGTTTCCACAAAGAGTATAATGCAGTATAAACACTTCCCTTTCTGCGCCGATTTCAACACTTTATAAAATACAAGGACATGCGCAAATGTGAGATTATCTAACTGCGCCCACACATATCTTCCTGAATACACATCGTTTTATCGTGCATCATGAAAACAGCTGATTACCGTTTTAAAATTCTTGTATACTTGTTAATTGTAGATTTTTTTTTTAAATTGGTGTTGACAGTTTTCATGCACCCGTAAACAGTACAAAACACGGAGCTCTTCTGGAAAGCACGCTGGTCATTTGCCAGCTCGTTTGTTTTACTCATTTAAAGCAGCAAGCACCCGATGTTACACAAAGCTTCAGTGTCTGTGGATCTGCTTTTTTTTCCTTAATGAAAGGACAAAACAACAACAACAACAAACAAAACATATTTGAAAATCATTTAATAATTGATTTATCAATTATATATATAGGATCTGGCAGGTAAAATGAATTTGAAGCTTATGTTTGTATATTCTCTTTTAAAGAGCCTATGAGTGTGATTGTTCAGCTATAGTAATATTTGTGTCCCAGGCAGAAATAATAAAGATAAACACTGTTTAAAAGTTTTTTTGTCATTCTTACTTGAGACCAAAATGAAGATACACAACCCGAACCATAGATTTTATGATATCAAACGTATGCTATGCCCCCCCCCCCCAAAAAAAGGACTGGACTCAATGGTGCTTAATTCAGATTTTTATTTTGATCTAATATTAACTTGGGGAATTTAATGGAACATGTGTATTTTAATAAAATACAATAAAAATAACAGCAGCCCCTTGGGAGTCACAGTCATTTCCACCACTCTGTGCTTAATTCAAATTCTATGAGTGTTTTTCAGGGTTTGTATAAATATACAAACCACAGCATTAGTCATGTGACAGGTGAACACATGGCTGGAGGTCAGACTGAGCTCCATGGAGGGAACTGAAAGAAGCCACATTTGGCTTATATCATTGAAAAGTTGTTCAACTTGCTCATTCCATACATCATAAAAGTTTATTTCATTGTGTTAAAAGTTTGAGCTTTATAAAGATTTGGTTTGATTGCCACTCTTATGTTAAACTGCTTTGTTCACTTTTTAAAAAGCAGCTCCAAACTTTGAAACTTGCTTCTAGGTTTCAGCACATAACGAAGCAGTTTACAGCCGACTGATTTAATTGATGTCACGTTGTGTTTGGGGATAATAAAAGTGTTGCTTGTCACGTGTCATTTCCAACACATTCTGTCTGTTCTGCCATACAATGTCATTTAAAAACACAAGGTATGTGAATAATTTGTTTAAAAAAATGTCTTTTTGTGGCATGATGGCAACGATGATATCCTTTGAGGATTAGAATAAATTGTCAAAAATTATGTATTGTTTAAATAATTTAATCACAGCTGCCATCAGGATGTGTCAGAAGTAGAAATAATACTGTAAATATAACCTGAAATGGACCATAGATGAAGAATGAGCCATAAGCTGACAGGTCACAAGAGTGGAAACCTGCAGGTTTGCCATTGTTCATATTCATTTTCACTCATTGTTTAATTTTGTTTTAATTTTGGCTATAACAGGCTGTTTGGTCAGGTCAGAGCCATCATGAGACGTCTCTTATGAATTCAAGAATTTTTAATTGAAATTAGCAACAGAAATCTGCAACAGAAGAATCTATAAGATTGTGGTAGAAGAATAACTTCAGGGCAAAAAAAGATTTTTAAAAAGTGTCTCAAATCTGTAAGCCTTTTTGTTACATTTGACTGGTGAGTCTATACATGCAGCTGTTTAGATCCTGGTGGCCATTGAAATTAAAGCTAAAGCCGATAATATTTCAGAACAACTGCCCAAAGACATTTCAAGATGTTCAGCGAGTTGCAGGAGCTTCTGGAAGGGATAGTGTTTAGGCAAATCCTTGGGTTTCTAAACTGACTGGTTACACTTAGGAAAAGATTGTAGTTTGTGTTAACGTTTGAGGAGTTGGGAGTAAGACCCTCTCATTATCACCAGAACATGCGTTACAGAACCACTGATTAACCTGTGCCTGCAACACTGATGGCTCTGAGTGAACAGCAGAGGCAGATGAGCCTCTGTGGTGACCTCTAAAGCGAGCAGCCCGAAGACGAAGACGCACACATGTTTTAAAGGTCACTTAAGGAATCACATCAAGCTTTGACTGAAGAAGAGACAGATTTCCTGGAGAGGTTTGTTTTTAAAAAAAAAAAAATCAGACTTTGCATTGTTCCAGTATTACAAAAGTATTTTTTCTTATTGAATGAATAAGATTAATAAATAAATAAATAAATAATAATTAAAAAAACAAAACAAAACAGCACTACTGTTAACTGGAACGCAGCTTGTTACCACAGGATAAACTCAAATACACAATTTACATCACTTTTCTTTTGCTCCTTATGGCACCTAAAGACTGAAATAAGCATTAAACACCAACTTGCAGTTTATTAACAGAGTTTATTAAAAAGCGTCACCCTGTGGAACATCCTCCTGTCTGAGACATAATTTGCATAAAGTTATGTGTAAAATTGTTATATAGAGTGGATACATCGGAAAAAAGGAGTTTCTCCACTGCTAAGGTGAATATAACATGGGGCACACTGTATGTTTCTGCATGTGTCCACGTCTATAGGAGCAGGTTTATTAGACTAATCTGTTGGATAAACGTTGGAGAGACCTTTGAGGAACAGCAACAGTATGTAGGACATGAATCCCGTCAGGAAACGCGCTCCTTCTGAGATGTTTCTCTGCGCAGTTGCTCCGTGCTGCCTCCCTGAGGAGGTTGTAATAAATAAGTGACTTCATGAAGTGTCCTGCCGTGCGCTCTCACTCCCTCTGTGCCGCTGTCATCACTCCACCTCTTTGATACTGTGTCCAGCCTTTCAGCTTGTTATATTTATTTTTTATTCACCCTCGACATAAGTGGATATTTTTTCCCTCACGTCTCCCGAGCATTGGCAAAAATAAACAGAAAATGCCCCCCTCCTTTGTTCGGATATCTTTTTAAATATTTAGAAGTTGTCATGTCATCTCTGACTGGAAGAGGAGAGAGGTTTCCAGCCTCGATCAGAGGAGCGCTCTGGGTAAGTCAGATTTGGGCAAAATTTGCTGCCATTTGTGGGGGAAAAAAAAGGGGTGCATGTTCTTTAGACTTTCTTGAGAGTGCTGTTGCACTGCTGGGAAAAACAGAACATTTGGGTGTGGTTACAGTAGTCCAAGTCGATTGATATCTAATTTCCCACCCGCCAAAGCCCACATGCATCCTATTTATCGTGATTTGTTTCTCAGAGCCCAGAAGTGCACCATCACTTTGAGCCCGCCGGCTTTTCTGCTGGGAAAGACAGCCAGCCCACGGAGCGCCCCTTTCCTTTGGGTGCCGGAGGGTCCAGAGGCGACCCAAATCGGAATATGTGCCAGAGAGGAGACGATGTCCCGTCCTACAAGTCTCTCCCCGGATCCGTAGGAGACCGCATCAGGACTACTATGTCCATTAGGACGATATGCAGAGGCTCCACGTCGCCGAATCCTGGCTTTGGGAGGTCCGATCGGAAAGTTGCGCGTTGCGAGAAGTGCTCAGCGACCCTTGTTGCTCTGAAGAAACAAGCGCTTAGCCTGGCTGTTCACCATCACTTCTCCTGCAAGGTCAGTGACAATGATGCTCTGGTGGCGCGCAGTGTGTCCGTCTGCTTTTGAAGTAATCTGTATAAATATAATCTATAGTTACAATAATGATACGGTGTTTGGACTCAGCAGACACATGACTGAACTGAAAGATGAAACCATGTGGATGCTTATCAGCAGGTGGTTGCTGTATATTTGTTACATTAATAAAAATAATTCACGTTTTTTTTATGCAGCTCCTTGTGATGCAGTTTAGCGACAAACGTATTCATAAACTTGATTTTTTTTTGTCTTAAATAACCCTCGTGAGTATGAATAATATCAATGAAAAAGATTGAATAATGATTCATATGCCTGAATTACTGTAATCAACCCAGAAATGCATAGGCTGCCCTAATATAAAACCACACTTGGTTAGTCAGTAAATAGAGATGCATACATACAGCTAAATAAATAAATAAAGGCTCTTGCCACTAAATATTTACTGTATTTTATTGTCTTTTATGATATTTTAATGAAAGTCTGTGAGATTTTGAATACTGGTGGGACAAAATGAGCAACAGGAATATTTCAGCTCGGGCTGAAGCATTTACTGAAATCATTTTATGACATTTATGGCATAAAGAAGTGTAATCCGCAGCTTGTGCCCCAACACTAGCACAGATTTAGTCAACCACGCTGACCCCGCTGACACACATTGAGGTCTACGGTGCAGACGATTAACAAGTGTTTTCAGGCTCATGTGGGCCCTTCAGTGCTGCCTTTTAAAAACGTCCACGCGTATACATTCATCACCACCAAAATCCATCATCCGGACTCCGATTGGCAAAGTAAACCAGTGACATTCCTGCGCCGGTGGTTTTAAATGGCCATGAATATTTCATAGCAACATCCCTGTGTCATCTCCACAGTCCTCTCCGTTGAGGGAAGGCTATTTATTTTTGTCCTCTTAAGTGGGATGGGGCGTGTCATGTTTTTAGAGACCACAGTGCGAGCAGGAGGAAGATGGGAAGCTCCGTGCGGCCACAGACATGATCAGTAGAAATCTGATAAGCCAGTTCTGGATCCTTGCAGATTTATTGATCCAAGCGTGATTTCTCGGTAGCATCATGGGTGTATAATATCATCTTTTTAGACGGGCTGAAGATGCAGCTTTACATCCTTGCACCTGTCATCAGTTCTAAATGCCTAACCCGAAATTCAGTTTTGCTTAGTGTTGCCTCTTTGATATGTCAGGACATAATGAATATTATTTATGGGAGAACGTATTTAGTAGCAGCTGTTTCAGCACATTTAGACTTTGAATGAACTTTTGTAAGAATTGAGAACTCCTGTTGAACTCCCCTGAGGGAAAGTGGGTCATTGCAGTGTGTTGGATGGAGTTTGAAAAGCAGCAGATAGGGAGTGAGATATAGTGTGTGCTGGATGCTGGTATGTGACACAAGAGTGTGTTTGTCAGGATTAAAAGCAAAATGAGGGTTTTTTTTGTTTTTTTTTGGTTCTTTTCTTGTTAGATCTGACAGCCGCAGGTTCAGACCGGCAACTCAGGTGTCAAAATCCCTTTTTTTTTTAAAAGTAGCATGATTTTACTTTTTCTAACATCCTGCTCTCAGATCTTTCTAAATTAAATTTGATTTTTTTTTTACATCCAATCCAGACAACAGCTGTCTGTTGCAGTAACACAATAATGACATGACATTCTCCAAAATGCTAATATTGGTTGAAAAAAAGACACACAAACATCGTTTTCTCATTTCTCCTGTTTTGTTTCCAACAAAAAGCACATTTCATAATTTTTCCAATACTCCATTTCTAAGATGCAGTAAATACAGTTTTTTTCACTGCTCTATTAGGCATCATAAAGATAGTGTTAATCAGTACTACAGTGCACTCTCATTTGCTCAGTGATCATTCATACAGTTCTCGAGCCGGGTATCAAACAGAGCAGATTAGATTATTATTAGATTATTATGGATGTTTATGCTGGACCTTATTTATCTTATTTTGTTGGTCAATTACATGGAATTTTAGTTATGTAAACAGTAACGATGTTTTCCTGTCTGTAACTTGCATAACTTCTGCTGCCATGTTCTCAAATTGTACAGGACTTAAATGACCTGTCAGCATTTCTTCATGACAACCTGCGGGTCCACAGTCGGTCCACCACGGATTTCAGGGAAAGGGATCAGGGGGAGTGTGGAGCCTGTGGCACAAACCTGATCCAGCTCAAGCAAGAGGCCATCCATGTGGCTCTGAGCCGGGGTCAGGCATTAGCCAAACCTTCTTTTGAAGCCAGCCTCAGCACTGGCTCACTGTTGGGACAAATTGAAACAAAGCAAGGAGACAGGGCTTCAAGGGAGGCTGCCACGGCTTTGCATCAAAGCAACACTCCTCAGAGCCCACGAAGCCCCAGGACGCCTCAGAGGACCCCGCAAACCCTCAGACGAAGGGG
Organism: Andinoacara biseriatus; assembly: GCA_015108635.1. Classification (NCBI taxonomy): domain Eukaryota; kingdom Metazoa; phylum Chordata; class Actinopteri; order Cichliformes; family Cichlidae; genus Andinoacara; species Andinoacara biseriatus. The sequence continues at coordinate 16,115 of VUQJ01037684.1, forward strand.
GCCCAAGCTCCCCAACCCTGATATGGGCCGCTGGGTAGAGGAGCAGCAGCAGCTGGTGGCTTCTAAATCTGCATCCAGTGCTAATGGTGTCAC
>VUQJ01037689.1:0-11556 GCA_015108635.1 Andinoacara biseriatus
TAGCACCGGGCCCACGCAAACCACCACCCCTAAGGCCAACAACCATGCCAAAACACCCAGCCTCATACCCCTGAAACACCGAGTGCCCGCCTCCTGGGTGGGCAGCAATGTCCAGTGGGGAGCAAACATGTCCCACAGGGGGTGAAGCACAGCAAGCCCCAGACCCAGGACCAGCCATACATGCAGACACTGATGTTTTTGAATGCTGTGAATGCAGACATACATCAGGACAAAACCATTACACACCCAATATTTTCTCACAGCAGCCCCAGCTGAACTGCACTTATGAGTTCTCCTTCTTCACGAGTAAATCTGTAAGTCTGTCCTCAACTATCCACAGCCCTTAATCCACTTGTTGCACTCACCCAGTTGTCAGTGGTGCACGCTTTCCTCTCCAGGCTTTTCTGCAGTTTCTCTCCATCACCTCCTTCTTTAAGAAACTCCTCCATCAGCCGTTTTGTCTGCTTCAGCTCATCCTCCTTTACAATGGGCTCCAGGGCACTAAGATAGCGCTCGCAGGTCTGCCGCAGAGGGGGGACAGGCAGATGAGGCAGTTCTTTCCAATAGTTCAGGTATCTGCCACTCACCAGACTCAACCAACTGGATTTCACCAAGCCACTGGGATTCACCATTCCAACTGTCACCTGACAGGTGCAAAAATACTTGAGTTACTACAGTAAATTCTGCGAGAGAAAGAAAAACAAGAAAACCAAAAAGAAATAAATGGAGGAGCAAAAGAAAAGAAGAGGTTATCATCAACTTTAAGGTGCAAGAAAATTTTATATTAAGAGCTAGGGAAATTATTTGCACGATTACATTAACAAAACACAATTGAAAAGATGTTACTTACTATATTTCTGCTGAAAATTCTCAACATTTTGCTGTCAGTAAACGTCCACAGTTGGAGTTTATTTAACTGCTTAACTGCCGCTCACAGTGCTGAGAAAATATTTGAGAAGGAAACGACTCTGGTAAATAAAAGCAAAAACTACCTTCCCCCAACTCTCTCTCGAACACTTATCCTAAGTAAACTTTACTGGCTTTCGAGCATAAAATACTCTTAAAGTCACAACTAAATTTCCAGCAATTAAGCCAACTGTGCATATTTTATTTCTATAGGGGGAAAAAAAGTGGCGAAGGATTGGTTCCACAGAAGAGGGGCCTGAAAGCTGAAGGCTCTGCCTCCCATTCTACTCTGAAGTATCCTAGGAACAAGTAAGCTGGCTTGAGTTGCTGGTTCAGACTATTCAAGATTATTCAAGACATTGTATGAAAAAAAATCACCAAACCATCTGTTGTTAAGTTTGGATTTTGTTATTGTGGTTTTCTGAGACGCAGGTAAGAACACAGCTGGAAACAAGTTCTGGCTGTAATGTGACTGCTGGTCATATTGTGAACAGACTGCACTGCCAAAAGAATCTGAAAATTCCAAATTATTCACAACTTTTATGATGATAAAGAATTGTACCTGTAGGCTGGAACAGAGCAGTGGGGACAGACTTCCCAGCAACTGAGTGGATGCTAAGTTACAAGTTTGTGGCCCGCCAGGTCGAAGCAGACCTAATGCCAGGTCTAAGTTTTTTATGATATATAACAATGTTTTGCAACTGTTATCCAAGCCTACTTTCCCTGCCATTTTTACACATATAAAAACAAATATAACAGGTTAGTAGAAGTAAAGCAGTTCAAAAAGAAAAAAGTAATTGGATTATTCAGAGTTAACATTTTATTGTCATCTTTTACTGTTAAAGAGGAGAAGGTGAGGGAGGGGCTCCTAGAAAAACACTAAATACAGACACAGCTCACCTGTTGTTTACTGAAGATCTAAAGAGAACTGTGTACTTTACAGAAGTACTGCAAGGCCACAAAACCTGTATGAGAATGGTCTCCATCTCTTACTTCTAGCATGTGAGATGCACTTTTACCTTTATTTTCATGCATGCTGCCCAGAGGTGGCAGCATGAAGATTCCACTGTATTTAATAATAATGTCTTAGACTTATATAGCGTTTTTCACGGTACTCAAAGACGCTTTACAGTTTTGTGCACTATTCATTTGCACCTCAATCATACTTGGTGGTGATAAGTTGCCCTGGGGCAGTCTGACAGAAGCATGGCTGCGTGCCTACAGACCCTCCGACCACCACCAAACACATTCACACTTAGGCAATGTGGGTTAAGTGTCTTGCCCAGGGAAACAATGACAGCACAATGACGGGGACTCGAACCAGCAACCCCCCGGTTTCAGGTGGAGCACCTACCTACTGTGCCACTTTTTACAGCTCTGTGTTGGACTGGTGCACAGAGGCTGTGGTGTTCATGGTCAGTGTAGGTTACATCAAGTGTAGAAGAGCTGAGGTTGAAACTAATGATGCTCATCTTTGTACTGTCTAGTATAAAGACAGTATAAACAGAATAACGTCAGTGTGGTGGATCAGCTAAGATATCCTGTGATACATCTTCTTACACATTATTGAATTCAGTTTGTTCACCCAGTTCATGGATACACCTCAGATAGTAGCACAGGTCATCTGATCACAGCCTGTACTCAACGAAAATTTACTGGTGCTCTTAATAGAAAGTTGTGATTCTTTTCCCCACTGATGAATTCCTATTCTTGGATAATGACATGTCCCTGATATTATCCAGACATAAAGTAGAACCTGAGCAAACCAGAACAGTTGCTCTGTTTTTGGATATATTAACAGCATATTTGTGAAAATATGTGTATTTATACAGTAAACGTTATGGTCCTGGGTCAGTTCTTCCAGCTTTTTGGGTTTGTTGGTATTTTGAAGTTTTGTTTATTTCATTATACTTTTACTACTCTTATTAGTTTATTTAATGTTTACATAGTTTGATGTGTTTTCTCTTTAGTGTATTTATTCATAGTTCCCATTACATCAGTGTTCATGTCCTGTGTTTTCCATTTAGTCCACTCGTGTCTGTCATTCCTATTTAGTTATTTCACTTCTTTTATTTTTGCCAGCTGTTCTTTGTGCGTGCTTTTCGTTTTCCTTTCCTTGTCTCCTCTGACTGTTTATCTGTGCCTCACCCTCCCCAGCTGTGTCCACTTCCCCTAATTAACCTTCTGTGTGTGTTTATTGTCTCATTCTTCCTTTCCAGAGCATCTGTTCTCATCCCCTGTGTGTCTCCAGCGCTGGCACTGTGGAAACATAAATCTAAATATGTACAGTATAAATAAAAATATAGAGTTATTAGTTCTAAGTAAGCTATACTAAAAATAAGAGAACGGGATGCTGGAGACATGAGACGCACAACACTCACCCTTAAAGAAGCAATATAAAAGCTTTCCTGGTTTCTCGACACAGTAGCGTTACTTTCCGTCCTTTTCCGGTGGATAACGACCTGCAGGTTCGCCCTCGTGCCGCTCAGCGTGCATCATGTAACCTTCTCCCCGCCCATGTAGGAAACAAACTGATTCTCAGATACGCGCAGGTGAGACTACACTCCCGTCAGGAATTTAAGTTCATGGCAGCAGATCTTGTTCATCACCAGATGGGACATGCGAAATCTAAATATAGCACAGGTTTTTGTATCTAAGTGACATTGTAACTTAAACATCAAATGCACAGACGCTAAACTCCAGTTTGTGCCGGTGTGTCGGGAGCATTTGTATCATTGTCTCATTTGTATTCTAAGAGCCTCTTTACACTCCTCATTCTGTGGAAATACGATGCTAAGAATTTACACCAGAGTTATGGTGAGTAACATTTGTTCATTTAACTATTCTTGTAAATGTCACTTTTTGAAGTTGCACCTGGATCCTATTACAGGAAGGATGTTCAAAACTCTGAGTTGAACTCTCAGATCGGGAATTCTTTCCTGTTCCAGAACAGGGCATCTTTCCATTATTTCGAGTCAGTTATCCTAACACTGGAAACCGGGAAAAGGAGTCACACGAAGCTGGATATCAGAAATCTCTAAATAACAAAAAAACAACAGAATGCAACAGTGTTGCAACACGGACGCGATAAATGCTGCAGAAAACCAATAATTCCGGTGGCCAAATGCTCTCTGTGAGCTGTTTATTTCTAAGGTGAACGCCAAAGCTGTGAAACTATAAACTGGATACAATTTATTAAACATTAAAGCTTCCAACAGCCCAATAGTTTTTTGTAGAGCAAAGTGAAATAATTGTAATTCCAGCAGTGTTTTTTTTTTTTTTTAAATTTAACAGATTGGAATCAAGTATAACATTTATACATTTTCCTATTAATACACGCGCCTTTCCGTGACAATGCGACACGCAGTTTGCGTTCCACCCGGTGGTTTTGTTAGGGTTACAAGGAGCTGCGCACATAAAAGTTAGTCCCCATCAGATAATCCATGTTAATATATGCTGTAAATAAAATAATCCGTTGAAAGGCGGCGCTTCCACTGGAGTTTAACCCAAACTCTGAACATAACTAAAAACTATCGGGAGCAGGTTTTTATTCTCTCAGCTGCAGACTCGGAGCTGTTTAAGGCTTTGAGATTAAACTTTAAATATAACAGAATTAAAATATAGACTTAGTATACGTATGTATTTAATATGACGTCTCCAGCGTACCGTAGATGTCCTGTTTTAGGATTTATAATAGGACTACAGAAAAATAAAATTATTGTAAAATGGTAAAATGGACAGATGGAAAAATAAATAATATAAAATAAATAATTACTGAGACACACCTGAAAACCAATTGGGAACAAAGCCAGGGACAAGATAAAGATTAACTTTGTATGGAGATATCTATCTTGTGTTTATGGTAAATGGACAAGTTCTTATATAGCGCTTTTCTACTCTAACTGAGCACTCAAAGCGCTTATACAACATGTTTACATTTACCCCATTCACACCCATTCATACAAGCACTTCCATATGTAACTAAGCTAAGTGCTTTAATTAGCTAACATTCGCACACATTCATACTCCAACGCTTGCGTCGGAGACCAACTCAGAGTTAAGTATCTTGCCCAAGGATACATTGGCATGCAGGCTGGAGTAGCCAGGAATCAAACCGCCGACCTGCCGATCAGTGGGTCACCTGCTCTACCTCCTGAGCTACAGCCACCCTGTCCACTGTTATTTTTTTTTATATATTGTTAGCCTAATTGCATAATTGCCTAAGTCACATTTTGGAATATTTTGAGATACCTGCCCAGTTCTACTCTAACAGTGTAGATTCATTTGGATAGATATCTCAATTTTGGCCAAAATATGACCTAATAGCAGTTATGCTATCTTTTCCTCAGGAAATAAATGACCAATTATGTGTTTCAGTTCACTTTAACTACATTTAGATGATGTTTTTAGATAATTTATGAAGAAAATATCAGCTCATTTTTTATGGGCTTATTTTTAGCCTGTTTTTGTTTCACTGGCTGCTGACCAGTTAAACTGTTTGCATATCTTGTGGTTTATTCTCTGATTACTCATCTTGTTGTTCATCCCAGTAGTTCTTGTAATTATCAGGTAAAGTTGGGAATGGTGAATTCCCGTCATTTGATGAAGCCTGTGTCAGGAATTCTGGTTAATGGTAGAAACCTGACCTACCAACAAAGCCTGCCAAGTCTGCCAGTACCCCCACTTCAGCAGACCTGTGAGCGCTACCTCAGCCTCCTGGAACCCCTTGTGGAGGTGCATGAGCTTAAGAGAACAAAACAGCTGGTGGAGAAGTTCCTGGAGGCAGGAGGGGTTGGAGAAAAACTGCAAAGAAGTCTAGAAAGGAAGGCTCACAATACTGACAACTGGGTAAGTCTAACAACAGCAGTGAAGGTAAGATTATAGGTGCTATTCAGGTGGGATTAATCACAAGGAGCATAATGATCTCGAGTTTAGGGTATTTGTAATAATGGTCTTGGTAAAGAAATCATGTAATTTGTGTAACTCTGACCCACTAGAGTATTCTGTATTCTTCACTTTCACAGAGGCTGATTATCTTAACAGTGCTGCAACCTCACTGTGTACAACACTGGGTACTGCAGATGCAATAAAATACAATGAAAACACCTCACTACACATGAAACTGTATTATTGGAAAATTTTGCACAAAGTATCAAAAGTAATTTTGCAGAAAAAGTTTCCCCAGCAGCATTCAATAGATTACTGCTGCATGTGTTTACAGTTGGTTGAGGTTATTTTTTAATACTTTGTTTAATGTCCAGTTCTGATGCTCACATGCCCATTGTTGGCAGTTTCAGTGGTAGATAGAGGTCAGCATGGACAACCTGACTGGTCTGGGGCTATACAGCCCCATACACAGCAAACTACAATGAAGTTTATTCTGACACTTTACTATCAGAACCAGCATTAACTTTTGCAGCAATCTGAGCTACAGTAGCTCGTGTGTTGGATTGGACCACACAGGCCAGCCTTTGCTCCCCACATGCATCAATTCAGTTCAATTCAATTTTATTTATACAGCGCCAATTCACAACAAACAGTCGCCTCACGGCGCTTTGTATTGTAAGGTAAAGGTAAAGACCCAACAATACTGCAGAGAAAAACCCAACAGTCAAACGACCCCCTATGAGCAAGCACTTGGTGGGAAGGAAAAACTCCCTTTTAACAGGAAGAAACCTCCAGCAGAACCAGGCTCAGGGAGGGGCAGTCATCTGCCGCGACCGGTTGGGGCTGAGGGGAGAGAGAGAGGACAAAAAACATGCTGTGGAAGAGACACAGAGAATGATTAAACACAGAGTGAAGTATGAACACAGTAAAAAGAAGCTGTGCATTATGGGAACCCCCCCCCCCCAGCAGCCTAGGCTCAGTGAGTCTTGGTTGCCCATCACCCTGTCACTGGTTCACCACTGTTCCTTCTTTGGACCACTTTTGATAGCTGACAGCTGCAGTTTTGGAGATGATGTGACCCAGTCATCTGGCCATCAGTTTGGCCCTTGTCAAACTTGCTCAAATCTTTACACTGCCCATTTTTCCTGCTTTTATAAAATTGACTTGTGAATAAAATGTTCACTGCTCCACTAGTTGAACAAATCAGAGCCGGGGTGGGGCAAATAATTGGGCCCTTTATACCCAAATAATAAAGCTCATCATAACATAATTTTACAACATACACATGCCCACAACAGCAGGGCTTACAAGCTTCAGCACCACGGAAAACAACTGTGTCATTTTGAAGTCCATCCAATGGACATGAAATCTAACAGACAAAGAGAACAACAAAAACATTAGGCTACATGGTGACTACTAATAAAACACAAATTTCAAAGCAGTTCAGCACCACTGATAGCGATCGGATCATTTTGACACCCACTTTATCAATTTCAGCTCAGAGCCTGTATCAGTAGCTTTTAAGTTTGGTAAAACTGGCACAGCAGCCCACATGTTAAAACTCAATTTCAATATGAAGTACTTTAGGCCTACTCACTAATATTTGAAGGGCATATGACGAGCTTTGTGTCTCGCAAACTCGTGGATACAATCTCTCCCATCCAGGCCCCCTCTAGGCCCAGAAGCCCCGCCCCTGTACTGCTCCCTAATACGTCCCACCCATGAACAAGTGCAATGATGTAGAAATAATTAGTGTTATTCACGTCAATTGTGACCTGACAAAAATGATGAAATAGATACTTATGAATTGTTACATGAATAGAGAAATCAACAGATACACTAGTGTATTTCTTTGTTTTTTTTGTTTAGAAAAGTGAATAAGTTATCAATCAGCTGCATTTAAGTTCTTGTTGCACAAACACAGTCCTTCAGAATATTTTCTGAAATGGTTCCAATACATTCTTGTACTTAATAACTAAAGAGAGACAAAATGCTGTAATGACATAAATGGGAACCAAATCTGGCTTTGGTGGAAACAATTAGGCATTAAAATTTATGGAATTGTCTTCTAATTCTGTCCGGTCCTGATCTCATTGGCTGTCTGTATCTGTGTGCAGTTAACAGACTACATGGTGCAGACTGATTATCTTGACAACCGTCTACCTGTGGTGGTTTATTCAAATAACAGTGGTGCCTTTCCCCGAATGGACTTCAGGGATAAGCAGGAACAAATAAGGTGAATGCACACACTCTTACGGGAGTTACAATTAACTTACAGGAATGCACGTCTGTCCTCGTGATGTCAAGCACTTAGGTCGGCACATCCTGATTCATGAGGAACCCATTCCAGGAAGCAGATTTTGGCTAACAACTCTGTTTCTTAACCCTAAAATGACAACTGAGTCTGTTATCGGGACAGTACACTGAACCTAAGCTGCTCGCTGGCAGGTTTGATCTAACAAACTGTCCCTCTGACTCCTCCCCTCCTGCTGCACCTGAACCACCTAACACTGGTACATTTCCTCATTCATAAAGCCACTGTCAGAGCGATCAGAGGAGCGAATTAATTGCAGATGTTTATGTTTTTATAAGTACTGAAATTTTTTTTTTGTACACAGAATGAGTGCTTTTACAGTCGTTCACTTCTCAATAGGCTATATGGACGGAGATAGTGATTATGTCCCGGATTGTCTCAGTGCTTCTTTAGTATCACCGATCAAATCACACTGATCTGTATGAAGCTTCAGATGCAGAACACACTGATCAGTGATCGATCATTTGTCATGTCACTGATGAAAAAAATGTCTGGATCTTGGAGACCATGTGAATGTTTGAGTGAAGATGAGGCTGAAATGATTTTAAAACTGAATTAAATGTGTTTTAAAGTGACTTAAATGCATCAAGATGAGCATTTTGAAAGTTCTGGTGTCTGAAATTCAGAGTATGAATCTGGACATACTTTTTCCACTGAAAATCACTTAAATCTGTGATTCTGGTGCTTCACTGGTCGTTGGGATCATACCAGATCAGCAAACCGTGTCCGGGTCCACTTGTGCAGCAGCATCTGGGTTCTTAATTTAAACGGCTCATCCTCCTAAACCTGTGGTGAAATATTTAAAATCTATAAAGCTGATATCTTTGTTTGCCTTTATTGATTTACCTTTACATTCTGTGCATTGTATAACAGGTCATACTAATGTATGGACGCTGTAAGACTCCCCTTTGCTGTGAGATTGTTCAATCTACGCACTCTAAAAATAACTTCATTGATCCCAGATGGAAATTCACGGCTGATGTAGCTCATCTGCTGTTCATATGAGATTTGAAAAGTCTGATGGCTGTGGATAAAAATGAATTTCTGTATCGTTGTAGACTGCAGCGTAGAACAGCATACTTGCACACAGAACATCTTCAGCATTTTACTGCACATTTCCTTCGTCTTAGAGGTGTTCAATATGAGGTGCATTTGTGACTCCAGTCGCTGAAGGCATGAACAAGATCCCGATATTCAGATTCCTGTCCATTACCGTATATAATGTCAAAAGGAATGGAGCCAGGACAGTTCCCTGTGGAGCACCTGTGCTGCTCATTAATGTCCCAAAAACCCATTTCCCCAACCTGATAAACTGGCCTTTCTGTCAAGTAGTCTGTAATCCTGAAAACAGGAAGAATCTACGCTGCAGCCTATCCCAGCTGTCACAGGGCGAGAGGAAAACAGTTTATTCATTACATTTCAAACGTTTGGATGACAATATCTTGGGCTGTGTTTGGACTGTTGAGGCTACTTAACTGGTTTGACACAGTAAATTTTGAACCTTGTGCCATTCTCATTTTCTCTTATTAACACTGTGTGATGTCATGCCATGTAAATGTTTAACTGAATGATCATGTGCTCTCTGCTTAGGTGTGCCGCCAAAATAATGAGAGCTATTTTGGACTTCAAAACAATGATTGACAAGTGAGTACTGAATCAAATGAACCTAAATCAAAAAACATGGCAGGTATTTAAATTTCAATATTCTGTGATTACCGCAAGTACAAAGAAGGGTGGTAATGCAATCTGTGTTTGCAGTATTTATTATCCATATAGTAATCCATTCAGGTTTCCAACCTTTACCTATGACCAGTAACATTTGAAAATATCCTTACTTTTCCTTGAGTGGGAAATGCACATTAGTCAAAACCTTTTTAGCTTAGTTAACTTGTTTCTAACTGCTCACATTATTATTATTCCATAATGTGGTGTGGAATCTCAATAGCTGTGCAAAGCCATTTACAACTATCCTAATATCATTTACCAGCTATTTGAAATGCTGGGAGGGTTGTGAATGCATATTTGAATGGGTAACTCCACTGTAAAGTGCTGAAGAACCACAAAAAGTGTCATTAACCAGATTTTATAAAAGGGAAAAATGGTTGCATTCCCATTTAGTAATGTAGATAGTTATTTTCAATTAGTCTGACTAATCAAGTACTGCACATCAAATATTTTCCTTTTCTCAGACACAAGTTGTCATTGCAGGTATAACATAAACACACTATGTGATCATAGCCTGCAGGTCATTGCTTTGTAAAATTGTTTTCTCATAAAGTCAATGCTAAGTATGCTACATGACCAAGTCACTGATATATATAAAGCAATAGAGTAAAAATAAGAGTAGTATTCCCACACCTAAAAGTCATTATTTCTCATGTGGCTCAGGTTGGTTGACTTGATTCAAAGTGCCAACTTCAGACATGAAGAGTAAAAACTGTTGTTGAATGATGGAGATGTTGTCTTTAACAGTGAGATGCTACCAGTTGATTACCTGGGAGGAAAACCCCTGTGTATGAAGCAATATTCCCAAATGCTGTCGTCCTGCTGTATCCCGGGCCTGGAGGGGGACTCAGTTGTGTTCCACAGCAAGACTTTGTGCCCTACCAATCAGTTCACCGTGGCACATAACTCTCAGGTGAGGAGCACATCAACACACATTTGTGTCTGACATCCTCTGACTGTGTTCATTAGACCAGGTATTTTACCAAGAACTTTCTTATAACGCATCTTAGCAGAAAAAAGTGAAGTTTTTTTTTTTAATAAGTCAAGCAAGGAAAGTGTATTATATGCTTTTCATTGTGCTAATAACTTAGCCTTCCTTGCAACTGTTCTCTTCCACAGCCCACAAATAATTCTCTAACATTGTGGGGGTTCAGCTATCAAGTGGTCACATGATCAGACCAATGTATATAACAACCAATCAGACGACAGTTGGGGTTCTGAAGCCTTTCCCAGCTGACTCTGGGTGAGGAGCAGGTACACCCAGTGTACTGCAGGGACACCACAGCCAGTCACATTCACATCTATGGTCAATTTACAGTCACCAGTTAACCGAGTATTCGTGTCTTTGGACTGTGGGAGGGAGCCAGAGTATCCCGAGAGAACCAATACAGCCACAGGGAGAACATTCATACTCTCCACAGAGAGGCTCCAGTTCACTCCCCAACACATTCATGGCCTCCCCTTTCAGTAAGAGCCTTGCTTTCGTGTGTCCTCTCCTCAGTTCTTTATGGTGGATGCATACAACAGTGATGGGACTCCGATGACGGTGCATCAGCTTTGTGTTCAGCTGGAGAGGATCTGCAACTCCTCACCAGAGACCAACACGGAGCCTGTTGGCATCCTCACCACCCTAAATCGTGACTCCTGGAGCAAATGCCATGACAGCCTGGTCCAGGGTGAGCACAATTGTTTTTGTACAGGTGTAAAGAACCTTATTATATTTA
>VUQJ01037689.1:28920-45176 GCA_015108635.1 Andinoacara biseriatus
GGGGTAGTTTTACACCAGATGTAACAGGACTCAAACCTTCCAACAAGTTCAATATAATATTTTCCGAAAGTTCTTCATCATCTTTTGCGACCTTGTAGATGAGTTCTTGGAGTAATTTTGGTAGGCCGACCACTCCTGGGAAGTTTCACCACGGTTCCAATATTGCTCTATTTGTGGACAGTGTCTCTCAGGCTGGAGTCCCAAAGCCTTAGAAATAGTTTTGCTTTCCAGGCTCATAGATGTCAGTGACTTTGCTTCTCATCTGGTTTCTGTTGTTTGGATGGTGGCATGATGTGTTGCTTTTTGAAATCTTTAAGCCTGCTTCACTTTGTCAGACATTCTCTATTTAAGGGATTTTTTTTTTAATTCAACAGATGTGGCAGTAATGAGACCTGAGGCTAATGAAACTGAACTCATACTTTTTCACTTCTAGGGCCAGATAGACTTAGAAAGCTTGTTTCCCTTAATAAATGAAAGCAGCATTGAACACGACCCATCACCAATGGGGATATGTTTCTTTGTATAAAATACATATAGGTGTTTGTCTAATATTAAAATGTGTTTGATAATTTGAACCATGTGACAAATGTGCAAAAAACTAAGAATTCAAGAAGGGGGCAAATACTTTTTCACAGCACTGTATTATATGATATGAATCTCCAAATGGTCTATGCAGTAATACTGCAGTTTGCACTGCTTGTACAGGCAAGGATGTTCAGACTAGAGATGTCCCAAGAACCAATACTTCAAGCTACCCAGCTGGTGTAGTGGTTAGTACTGTCTCCTCACTGTATTGTAGTCTAAAGCAATTTAAGTGATCAGTAAGACTAGGAAAGCATTATATCAATGCTAATCCATTTCACATACAAAGGTATCATCAAAAGTTTAGAAATAATGTTCTTGCTTTTTTCTTATTAGTATTTCTTATTGTTGCTGTAGTAGATGTTGTAGGTAAGATCATGTGGCATGAAAGTACCAAGTACAGATGAGTGCAAGCCAGTGGGAAAAATAGACCACACCCATGCATTTTTATAAAGACATTAATAGTCAATATATAGTATATAGATAGATAATCTAACTTTAGCCAGTTCAAGCTGCATGTTGCCCATCAGCTCCCATATTTAAGGAGATTTTTGAATTTTTATAACCAGGTGTCAGTTCAGGGAACCGGGATTAGTGAAGCTGTGTGACTTTAATGTCAGTGGAAGTACTGTCAGAGACAACAGGTGTGTGTTTACTACCTTCTAAATCATCAATGGTCTTCTCCAACTTGGCCACAGACCTCTCTGCAAACTCTGCACGGGTCTCAGCCTGGAACACAAACCACAGCAAAGTATCAGCCCAGCATCTATAACACAGTCAGTGTGAGTCATTATTAGGCTAGAAAAGGTTTACCTCCTTCAGTTTGTCTGTAAGAACTTTTATTTCTTCCTCATATTTGTCCTCCTTTTGAGAGTACTGAAATATAAACAAAACACATTTACAAAGTCTGTGTAAACGTTTCCATTTCAGCTTGCAGGCAGAAGGCCTGTTACTCTGGGAGCTTATTGGGGTTTTTAAAGAAAGGCAATAATTACATACTAAACATGATCAACAATAAAACATTAAGACACCTAAATGATAAGAATGTTTTATCATTATATCTTAACAGCAGTTTGAGTACTATGTAAGCATTGAAGTGTTCTCAGGCTTTATCTCTAACTTCTAACCATGTGGACAAAAACACTGATTCTGGTTTTCAGTTGTGTGTTTCAATGCAAACAAAGATGCTGGAAACAGCATATTGGTCAATACAGCTTTTCAGTTTAAAATTATGTCACACAAATCAGATAACTGTCACCATGACAGTTTCCATCATGCCATTTAAAGCAGTTTGTCCAAGTTCTGCAGAAACGAAGCTTTATTCATTAACGGCCTGTCCTCTGAAGCTCATTTGCAGTTTATGTCTGTGCATCTCCACAGCAAACTGTGCGTGTCTTTTGTTGAATGGATGTGTAAATTCATATTACAATGATCTGACTGGCCGCTCTTAAAGCTAAAGCCCCTCAGCTCCTACTGTACCTTTTCAGCCTGTGCTTCCAGTGACTTCAAGTTGTTGGTGACATTTTTCAGCTCTTCCTCAAGATCACCTGATTTACTGAGCAATGCAAGAAAGATGAAAAGCAAAAGAAGAGAAAGTAGTGATTTGAAAGGTAGGAAAGCAGAATAAATTAAACTTGGATATTGTCTAAGGGAAGACTCCAAGACTTATAACAACACTGCTGCAGTGTCGCCTCCCAGAAAAAAGGTTCCTGGTCAGAATTGTGTTTTGGTGAATGTGCATGGGCTCAGATTGGCTTCTTCCAGGCTTCCTCCCACAGCTCATGTTATCTTAAGTGGTGATTCTAAATTGGATGGAAGGTAGAGAAAGTCCAAAGAATAAAGTACGGTGTGAATTTTTCAGCTCCTTTTCAATTTGTCTATTAATCCATGAATAACAGAAGCCAATAATGTCTTCATCTGTTTCTCTATGCTTTGTCTTTACTGCCATGTGTGTGACGAGGCTACTGTCCCTATTTAAATGTGTCTTAGAAATATATTTTTCATTTTAAAAACACTTCAGTAACTTCCTAAGAGAAACACTAATAGATGGAAAATAATGCACAAATGGGAGGAAAAGAAGCACCGATGAATGGATGAATGGATTGTGGTAAATCTTTAAATCAGCTGGTTGCTGGTTTCACTTCATCATGAAGATAATAGAAAAAAAAAGAAAAGAGTATCACTAGTACTTGCGTACTGCTATAAGATTTTTAGGAGGAAACGTGCAGAATAGATAGAAAACACAGACGGAGAAGTAAAGAAGCTGCAGGTCAAAGGAGCACATGACAGCAGGTCCAAATGAGACCTCAGTGGAGTTCATACAGTAAGTACCTCTTCTTCGAAGCACACCATGGATTTCAAATTTTGGTCCATTAGTCTGAGCTCCTCCTCCAGCTCCCTCATTCTCCTGCATGAGTTAGTCCAAGAGGTTGGGGGTGAGGAGGGGCAGTGGTCGCCATACAGAGAGTGGTGGTGCATTCATGCATTCACTCATGAAAACACACATAACGACACACAGCCAGGGGGGTCTATGTTCTGGCTCTACAAGCTCTAAAGTCCCAATTAAATAAGCATAACAAAAGAAAACGAAACAATTATAACACCTGTGTAATGATTTAGATACAATTCCAAATAAAAGGTAAATTTCACAATTATGGACTAACGGAAATCCTGGTTTTGTGATTTTTTTTCTTTTTCGTATTTTATATTTAAAAAACAGATAAAAATAGAATAAGTAGATAAAACAGCAAAGCTTATTAGTCACAGTTGTTAAGAGAATTATTATGATATTCCATCCATGCAACACTTACAAATCCCACTAATATTAATCTAGACACATGGGGTACAGATGATATTGTTAAAACAAGAAATTCAGGTGAATGGGTAAGATCATGTTGTCATGGTAGGAATCACATGATCTCTACCATGACAACGTGTATATATGTAAGTGACACTTGCTGGTGTTTTTGTGGTGCAGGTATTGACTTACGCCTCGGCTACTTCAGCACGCTCCTCTGAGCGCTCCAATTCTCCCTCCAGGATCACCAGCTTGCGTGCGACCTGCAGACATTCAGCGTACACCGAAGTCACCCCAACAGGTGCCTTAGCTTGTTTGGTTTGGGACTGAAAGGACTGTATTTATGTGATTTATCTTTACTGACCCTACTAACGTCCTCCAAATCTATACTGCATACTCACAGTATGTTCAGCACAGCACAGTACTGTGAAAAAGTATTTGCCTGCTTCCTGATTTTTTTTAGTTTTTTTGCATATTTGTCACACATGTTTCAGATGATCAAACAAATGTTAACATTAGACAAAAAATACAAAATGCAACCTATATAATCTATAAATCTATAGCCAGATATAATGCATACTTAAAAGGTATTCACACCATATTATACTCATGTGTGTACAGGAATATTACTACAAAATGCACCCATACTGCATCAATTAGTTGATATCAATTCAGTATTTATAACATCACTATAATCATAAGGCAACCATGTACAACATGTAATGCGTATTGCTGAGCAGTAGGTATGGCTTTAATATTGCTCAATGTTGAGTCATAGTGTGTAGTATTTATGACCGGGAGTCAATAGTTGCTATATATCAGGAATCCCCACTTTTCAGTCAATAATGGTAGGTATAGCCCTAACTATAACCCCTAACAGCAAAATATGATCACATGATTAGGCTAAGTCAATCATGCATGAGAAATACGCTGCATCGCATTAGCATATATTATCATAGCATTAGCAGGCTAAAATCCTCCATGTTTTTACTGTCCACTTCAGATAATTAAAGCTAAAGTGTACAAACAGTAGTAAAGAATATGAATATCGTGTTGAATAAGAGTAAAGAACGCATGTGCCTAATTTCATGCTTGTGGTTTTGGCGTCGACAGACTGGAAAGGCAAAACCCGGACAGAAAGACAGACAGATGGACGGACGGATGGACGGACGGATGGACGGACGGATGGACGGACGGATGGACGGACAGAATGACGACAATGTCCTCACGCTTTATTTTGCACAGAAGGATAAAAACTGCATTTTGTAATTACTCTGATTTTATCCTTGTCTAACATTAACATTTGTTTGATAATCTGAAACATGTAAGTGTGACAATTGTGCCACAAATGAGAAATCAGGAAGGGGGCAAATCCTTTTTCACAGCAATGTGAAGTTATGTAAATAAATACTTTACTTACTTTAAAATTTATTTTACTGTATTCTATTTGATAACATTTATCCTCATGACGACTCGGCTCTGGATAAGCATAAGAAAATGGATGGATGGAGGATGGATGGATGGATGGATGGATGTCAAACATGAATGTTATGCACACTGCAGCTTTTTTGTTCTGTTTTGCTTTGGGGGGGGAGGGTTGTCATCCACAGCAGTCTTTATTTGTGAATGTGATCAACTGAAATGTCATTTATGGCTGCTGTAATAACACATGCCAGCTCTCATTTTTTAAAGCTTTTTACATCACAGTGAAAAGTGACAAAATCACTGCTGTGATTTTCAGTAACCGAATCCTCAAGTCGCTCCCAAAGAGTGTGAACACTAGAAAGCAATTAGGTGTTGACAGACACTGTGCGTATGAATGTGTGTGAATGAGGCGTGTTGTATAAAGTGCTTTGAGTGCTCCAAGTAGAGTTGAAAAGCACTATAAAAGAACCCGTCCATCTACCATTTGTCCACTGGGATCCATCATGCAATAACTATGAAAGCACAAAAACGCCACCTCTTCATATTTGCGGTCCGCCTCCTCAGCGATGTGTTTGGCTTCCTTCAGCTGCATCTCCTGGATCTCCATTTTCTCTTCATCTTTTGTTGCTCTGTTCTCTATCACTTTCATCCCTCTGAATAAGAAGAAATCATGTCAGAATGACAATTGTAATGTTTGGAGTACAAGCACTAGCTCTAACATCTAACAACATCATGAAAGGCTATGAAAGAGCAGTATCAAGCAACAAAATATAATACTGATGATGTCATACTGAGGTAATGCTATGAGATTTGGAAAGCTAAAAATTCCAAATTTACAAAAGCAACTGGATGTATTTGTAACATATAACAAGTGCACCTTCACTGACAGAATAAGTCACAAAGAGGAAGATAAAGAACAGAAAATATTTTAATTCTATTTTTTTTAATTCTACAGAAGATTTTAGACCGATGGACATGAAGCTCATCACCTCTCACTCTCATCTGCAGCTTTCTCAGCTTCCTCCAGCTTCTGCAGAGCAGTAGCCAGTCTCTCCTGAGCTCGATCCAACTCCTCCTCAACCAGCTGGATACGTCTGTTTAAAGATGCCACCTCTGCCTCAGCCTGTAGACACACACACACACACACACACACACACACACACACACACACACACACAGCTTCTGTTTTAATTTTGTAGTTAAGCTTTTTTTTCCCTGTTTCTTCCTGTTCTCGTCTGGCCTGTGTTTACACTGCCTTAACAGTCCAGATCCAAGCAGGCATCAGTTTATCTCAGTTCCTTTCTTATGCTTTACCTCTCACTTTTTAAATGAATTTTATGGATTTTGCAGCTTAACCTAATAGAGCATGCATTTCAGTTACTGAGGATATTACTATAGGCAGAGAGACTCACGGCCTGGCAGAGCATCTCAAGGGAAGGAACGTATCATTTGGTGATTGTTCATGGATTCTAGTCTCAAGGCAGTCCCTGACTATAAAGGTTCCAAGTATTAAAACAGTGCTCATGTTTACATTTATGTAAGTTTATAGCCTAACTGTACATTAATTTCTTGTATGCAAATACAGAAATACTGTACCTGCACCAATTATTCAGATTTTAATGTGTGTGTATTTCACAGAACTGAGACGGATGACTACAGGCAAATATCATGAAGTACAATTAGAAAAATATTGAGCTTGTGAATCTCTTAGAATTTAACGCCTGTGTTGGTTGCTCTCGAAAACTCATTTGGAAACACGTAACTCTGTTAAATTTGTTGATTTTTGGTTAGTTTGCCACAAAGTAACTGTGACGCACTTATTTCTGTACTAAGCTCCATCTTTGGCCCACATTAGGGCTAATTCAGGTTCTTCCTTCAGTCATTGTAAGCAGACACTGTGTAACACACAAAGACTAAAATGCACCATGGAAATGTCTAACTAGTGACAGAAAGAAAAGCACAGTGTTTTTTATTGAGTATATTATTTACTGGGTGAAATCCTTACTTTAAATTAAGCTTCTCTCCCACATCAAAGAAGTCTGTCAAAAACTTGTTTATGTGTGTATACATAATTTTTAGGTAGGAGATGTCAGAATATGAATATTTCAGTACAGTGTATAACCACAGAAAGTGATGTACACAGTTGTGTACACAGCTGTGTACACGGTGACCGAAGGGGTTAAGGACATAATCCCTCTTGTGGTATAAGGGGACAATATTTTTGGTCCTACTATAGTAGGATGAGTATATTATATTCATTAACATTTACAAAACCACAGTCATCATTCTTCTACGCAGGTTTTTATTTCTTGCAAATGGGCACTTTTTAAATGAACTATTCAATAACTCCAGACTAAATCCACACTGATATTATCTTAACAGTGAAAGAAAGCATATGGAAAGTATGCGCTCCACTCAGAGGCGCGTCGGTGTTCCAGCGTTACCCGCTCTCGGGCCTGCCTCTCCAGGTCAGCCTCCTCCCGCAGCACTTCTGCTTGTTCCTCGGCCTCGTACGTCGCTTGCTGCAGCGTCTGGATTTTCCGTCTGACCGAGTCTATGGATATCAAAGTCGCCATGCTGCAAAGATTCAACTTCCAGCTTTTCCCAGGTGTTGCGGGGTTTCCGTGGCAACTGTAAGCCGGAATCAACGCAAGGCTCTTCCGGTTACTATTTCAAAATACTGTCCGCTGTTAGTGCGTTCCAGTTGAAGTCGGTATTTTCAAATGGAGCGCCCCCTCGAGCCCCACCAACCAGGGGCGCAGCTATATTCTTTGTGAGATTTATGTTAAAGTGGAAACGTGGCGGAATGTTCGTTTCCACTTTAGAGTTAAACGTTCTACAATGTTGCCTCTTTTAAAATGAACATTATGCCCGGTTTCCATGGTGGACATAAACAATTTAATCAATCTCCCTCTTCCGTTTTGTGCCTCGGAGAGCTTTCTTTTTTGCCCCTGCCTTGTACTGCGTCCCTATACATTACATATAGTGCATACCCACTTTTTGTAAAAATTTTTTTTTAGTAAAATTAAACATCTGTACTGCTGTGTACTTGGTGACCAGGCTCTACCCATGAATGTGCTGCATTGGTATTTTTAAGTACCAAAAACAATTTGCACTGCCATGAAAATCAATTTCAGTGTCAATAAGAGACAATTTTACAGACACTGCTGATTGTAAATAACATCTAACCTGTCGAGCAGATTGTCTTCATATTTCCAAAGATAGTCTAGTGCATTGCTGCACACACAGCACAAATGTGTTTGTGAATAGAACTTGATGCGCTAAGGCAAACCTATTCATGTGAGAGTGAACATCAGCTACTAGGAGGGGAAGAATAAACAAATGAATGCATTGCTCCAATTCTTCTCCATCTTTGGTAACCTCACAGGGACTCTGCAGACAGGACAAAGTTCCACTCCTTTTAGGTCCAACACATGTGGTCTCACTCTTTCCTGCTTCACTCATTTGGATTCAGAACTCAAACATTTAAATAAAACACACACAAAAAAAATCCCTCAAGAATGGCTGTAACTGCATAGAAGTCAAGACATTGTGTCCCCCAGTTTCACCACTAACCTTACTGCATAAACCATACACTATATATCCCACTAATATATTCTAGTTTAATGATGGTGCAGGATATGATATGCAGTACTATATTTTTGGAAAACAACATTTTTAACTGAGCTCTATATTAAAGTCAGAACAGGAGCAGCAGGATGTGCAGACTTGCCAAACAAAATCTCCCAAAAAAAAAAGCTTAACACTAGTTAGCTGGAATTTTCCTCAATGTTTCTCTTGTTTTGTTTTGTTTTTCCTTCTAATCATCCAATTCAGGGTCGCAGGGGGCCTGGAGCCTATCCCACCTCCAGCAAAAGTATACGGCGAGAGGTGGAGCACACCCAGGACAGGTTGCCAGTCTGTCACAACCAGTCACACAGTCCCACCTATGGGTGATTTAAAATCACCAGTTAATCTAAGATGGTGGATTTGATCCCTTCTTGCAACAGTGCAAACAGGGATATTGATCTGGAGATTCAGCACAAAGAGATTTTAACTGACTTGAATCCCAGCATGCACTGCTGTTATGATTATTGGGTGTGTATCAGTTGTAGGAGGCATGCTATTAGTTTTATAGCACTAAAGATCAAAATTGTAAGTGTATCTTAATTTAAGTTACAACCCAGTGCTAAACCGTGACAGCGCACACAGCAGTAGTACTACAGTGGTATATTTGGTCCACGCCCCTCCAGTTTCTGGTCCCCCACTCACTGTGCGGGTGCATGTGCATGAGTGTGCGCATGTGACTCCATCTCGGACTGATACATTTGCTCACACACGTGACCCCCTTACCCTCCCACCATTTTCCTCTATAATGCTTTAATTTGTCTAATTTTAAAACTATGAATTACTTTGCCCTCTGAGGCCACACACAGTAACTTAATGCGGTCTCAACAGTGTCGCCCCTCTGCAGTAATCGTATTATATGTGCTTACTTACATCTGCTGCTTTCTTTTCAGCTTGCTCCAGCTTCTCCTGGGCATCCTTCAGAGACTCGGAGTATTTGTCAAGCTCATCTTCCACTCCTTTCAGCTTCTTTTGGAGGGCCAGCAACTCCTCTTCAAGCTACAGCCCAAGTATACCAAGGCACAGGACACGAAAGCAGATCATGTTAGAAACTCTGGGGCAAGCGTTTTCAAAAGCCATTTTTTTCTTTAATTTTAATTGTTCATGTTTGATTTACTAAAAAATATTCTTTTTACAATGACACGTGACAAAGAAAAATAACAAATCTCATTGGCGAGGCTGGAGAGACCTGTTATTATTTCATTAAGTTCTTTGAGTGCTTAAAGTAGAGTAGAAGCATGCTATATAAGAACCATCCATACCCTTTACTATTTTTCCTTAAAATGGTTGAACTGATTAATCAACTATCAAAGAATTTAATTGATTAAAAAAATTACTAATTTTTTTAGCTCAATATTTTTTTTAACTAAAGATGTAAAAAGCAAAAATTATGACCTGAAAACTTTCTGAGAATGTTGAAAATTTCAGTTCCTGTGACCTGCAGCGAGGATGGAGCAGCAGCTGCTACTCTGCAACTAAATGCACTTCATTCAGTTTATTATTATTCAACAAATGAGCACAAATCAACACTTCAGCCTCTCAAATCCTAACAGGCATATCTCAGAAATGTTGATTTATAACATCCAGAGGATGTTGTTTTATTTGTAATAATAATCTAATAAGCAGATCTTTGTGCATATTCATGTTCCCAAATGGAGCACCATGTTCACCTAGAACAGAAGAAATGCAACGATCAAACTGCTGAGTCTTCTTGTTCATGACAGGATGAGCCTTCTGGTCTTTGTTATCTAGTGTTTCAAATATTGTTTCAGCAAGTTGCCAAGTGCAGCAACAGGATACAAACCAAAGTTTAAGTGACAGTAACCACCGACCACCAGATGCTGATCAAACCCACCGCAGGTCTAACAAGCGGATATTTATAGAATTCTGATTCATGTTCCCCAGAAAATACGCCCTTGTAATTCGTAACACTTCACTAATAATCTAGCTGGGGAACTGATATAAAATCTGTGTGCATATTTATGCTTCAGAAAGGAAAATGCTTTATCTTACCCTCTAACAAACAAATTCCTGTTTTCAACAGCAGCTATAAGTCTATAAAAAGCCAATTGTAAATGACAGTGATGTGGCCTGACAACAGTGTTCCCAGTACAAATGTGCTTTAAATATATCTTCTGACAACCTCTTACAGCCATCTAAGGCCTTCTATTTACAAATAGCATCAGTCAGTCCTATAGTTACTGTCACAGTGGTAACCAACAGCTTTAACTGATACTATTGTTTAGATATAGAAATGTCAGTTTTTCGTGGGTCTAGTTGGAGGTGAGAGAAGGCTGGAATCCTTTAGGATGTATTAAGAAAGGACTACAAATGCACTGTGGAACTGCACTAGAGAGACTCTAAGTCCTACAGGAATGTCACTGTGTTGTTGGGTGTTTCTCAAAACAATAAATCATGAATATGTTCAAACTTGGCCCAGAGTTGGAAACAGCAGGTAGGTCCGAGCAGAAAATAGTGGAATCACATGTAGACAGTGGGTCAACATTTTTGTGTGATCCACATACAAGTTCTTGAATGGTAAGTCCACAACATGTTTAAGAACTCATACTAGCATAATCCTCCAGTAGAGCACTTCACTCAGAGACTGCTGGCTTACTTGTGCTTCCTAGATTTTCTAAAAGTAGAATAGGAGGCAGAGCCTTCGGCTTTCAGGCTCCTGTCCTTTGGAACCACCTCCTAGATTGGGTTCAGGAGACAGACACCCTCTCCACTTTTAGGAATAGCCTTGAGAGTTTCCATTCTGACAAAGCTTATTGTTGGGCAAGGATCAGGTGACGCTGAACCCTCCTTTAGTGATGCACTTCTTCTCCACTCCTGCCTTTTCACTTCCCGGGTGTTTATATACCACTACTGCACATCATTAAATTGTGACTTCTCAATTGTGTCAACAGTCGCTTCTCTTCTGTTTTCTCTTTCCTCTCATCCGCTCTCCGCAGATGGCTGTGCCTCCCTGATCCTGGTTCTGCTGGAGGATTCTTCCTGTTTAAAAGGAGTTTTTCCTTCCCACTGTAGCAGAGTGCTTGCTCATACAGGATTGTCTGATTGTTGGGTGTTTACTTTATAATAACCTTGAGGCAACTGCTGTTGTAAATAGGCAGTATTTAAATAAATTTTAACTGAACTGAATCAAATCTATTGATGTAAACTGATAAATAAATCAACATTTTATGTATGGCATGCTATTAAACAATATCATACAAACTATAATGTGGTTTAAACATAGGTTAGGATTAACCATAGGTTATCATATTTTATATTCAGCCTAATTGAAAATAACCAATCATGACAGTGATGTAAAAATCTTTAATTTCCCCGATTGAACCCTCCCAAAGGGATTAATAAAGTTTGATCTAATCTAATCTAATGAATGCCGACCTGTCTGCAAACACTCGCTAACTACTAACTTGAAAAACGTGAAGAAGTGCAATGCAAACCAAAAAAAGAGAAGTAAAAGTTGTGCTTCACTGATAGAGCCAACGTGTTTCAAAAGGCACAAACTTTACTTTGAAGGTACATGGAATTATACGTCTGTCTTACATCTATGCCACTGGTATGTTGCAATCATAAACAGTTCTGAAACCCTGTAACTTAGGCCATAACCCAATGTGCTCTTCTCTAGAAAAGTAACTATTGAATTCAATTAATTTCAGAGCAACAACAGTCACCTCAAGGGTATTAATGGAAGGTTGACAGGAAGGGAAACGTGTGGTAGAAAAGGTTAAAGGAAGCAGGGATGAGTTTAAGAGGATTTTCAAGAAAAGTCGACTCAAGAACTTGGGCGAGCTTGACGATGAATGGACTAAGGCTGGTACAGATGTCTTCAGGAAATTCAATTCAATTTTATTTATACAGCGCCAATTCACAACAAACAGTCGCCTCAAGGTGCGTTGTATTGTAAGGTAAAGACCCTACAACACTGCAGAGAAAACCCAACAGTCAAAACGACCCGCTGTGAGCAGCACTTGGTGATGGTGGGAAAGAAAAGGGGATATAACTGTTGCATTCCTATCAAGCCACTCCTGAAGCAGATGCAGAAGCATCTTACCTGGGCTAAGGAGAAAAATAACTAAATGGCTGCTCATAAGTCCGAAGTCTTCTTCTCAGATGAAAATTAATTCTCCATTTCATTTGGAAATCAAAGTCCTAGAGTCTGAAGAGTGGAGCGGAGCAGAGCCCAATGTGTTTTAAGTCCAGTTTGAAGTTTCTGTAGTCTGTGATGATCTGGGTTGTTATATCATCTGCTGGTGTTGGTGGTGGTTGGTCCACCGTGTTTTATCAAGTCCCAAGTCTCATGTTTCTATCTGCTGACAAGCATTGTGGAGATACAGACTTCCTTATTAACACCTGTCCACAGTGCCAAAAAACTACTACCAAATGGTTTTCTGTCCATGTTACTATAGTGCTGAAATAGCTGCCCGACCAAACTGACCTGAACCACAAACAATCTTTGGGGTATTGTGAAGATGAGAAACACCCAGCCTAAAAACACAGACAAGTTGAAGGCCACTATCGATTTCTGATTTTCATAAACCATACGCATCAAAATAAAAATAAAAAGCTTAAAATAATTCACTGTATGCGCAATAAATATAGAATATGTCAGAGTTTACTTTTTGGAATTAAATTGCAGACACAAAATAATTTCCCATATTTTTCATGATATTTAAATTTTTTTAGACTTGTACTTTCTTGTCAGGTTTTGTTTCATATTCAAATGCCATAGTTAAAAAATAGTATGTAGTATTCCCAGATCTTCAAAAAGCATTTGATACAATCAATCATAACATATTAATTATTAAACTGGAATGGTATGGCTTACTCATCTTGCATTGCACGTGGCATTCCCCAGGGCTCTGTACTGGGTCCAAAACTAATCATTATTTATATAAATGAAATTTGTAAGGTATCTGATTTATTGAAATTAGTATTATTTGCAGATAACGCAAATGTCTTTTGTTTAGGAGACTCTAAAGGAGCTGCTGGATGCAGTCACTTATAACTGGGCATTTCTGAACTGTTTTATTGTGGGGTCTTTACCTCACAATATAAAGTGCCTGAGGCAACTTTTGTAATTTGGCACTTTATAAATAAAATTGAATTGAATTGAATATAAAAAGTGGTTTGACAGGAGCAAACTATCAATAAAGTAAAACTAAAATTAAATTATTCAGGAACTGTTAAAGAAACTCACAAGTGCAGTTACATATAGATGGTGTGGACATTGAAGGAGTTCATGAAAATAAGTTTCTTGGTGTGACAATAGATGATAAAATAAGCTGGAAATCTCATATAAAATATATACATAACAAAGTTTAGAGAAGCATTTCAATACATTTTCTACTGTTCACTGATTTCACCGTATTTGAATTACTGTCCAGAGGTCTGTATAAATGTTCACTATCATCATTGTCCATATTGCAAAAAAAGGGCCACAAGGATGATCCATAATACTGGATACAACTTACTTCCTGACAATATTCTAAAATTGTTTTCTAAAAGAGATGAGGGATACGGTTTAGAGGGGAGTTAAATTTAAATCATCCCTGTATGTACATGTGTATACGTGTGTATATATTTATATATCTGTAAATGTGTATATTTCTTGGTGTGTTATTGTATTATTTTAACATGTTCAAAATAAAGCCACAATGTGGACCATCTCTATAGTTGGGAGAGTATAGTTATTGTGTCACAGCAGCAAAAACAATAAGGATAATCTATATCAAAATAACTTAAATGAAGCACAACAGCCCAATAAAATAAATACACTGCAAAAAACAAAAATCACAAAAAAAAACAAAGCTGAAAACCACAAAAAGGTGAAATAATATAAGGTTTACGGGTACGAGTCTAGCCTTTCATGGTCAGTGCCCACTGTTCGCACAGCTGTAAGTTAAATTTAAGTGCAAGAACACAAAGGTACCAGCAAAGATACACACCAGGCAGTGTTAGTGTTCAACTACAGCAACCAAAAGCTACAGTAGAGTTTAGACTTTCAGTTCTTTTCAAGATTATTTTTATAATATTTATGTATATGCACACACACACACACACACACACACACACACACACACACACACACACACTTACACATATACAGCACCACTCAAATGTTTGGACACACTCAGTCATTCATATTAATACGTAAGTATGTGTAAGTGTGTCCAAACTTTTGAGTGGTACTAATACAATAATTTTTTATTGTATTATATTATTTACTTTGAAAGTGTTTCATTAGCAAACAGTTGATATGCCCTTTAGTTAACCAGATGTTGAACAAAATAAAGAAAAGGAGAGCCAGCGCAGTCTGACGCTGACAGACTGCGCTGTTTGTGCAGAACAGCGCAGCTTTGTGCGGTACCTGTTTGCATTTGTCCTCCGCTCCTTTTTTGTCTATTTCGGCCTGTTCTGCCCGGTCTATAGCGTTCTCCTTATCCAGCTTCAGCATCTGCATTTTCTTCTTGATGGCCTCCATGGTTCTTCAGGTCGTGCGAGCTAAACAGAAGGAGAACTGCGCCCAGCTTTGTGGACAGAAACACGGGCAGGAGTCGGTGACAGGGACGGAGACGGGCAGGAGGGCGCGTATGGCTGCTCTGAGAGCCGGAGGATGGAGTAACAGCAGCAGGAGCGCACACCTTTTTTTTTTTCTTTTTTCATTTTGGATCTGGACGAGTCGTTGGCCATATTTAGTCAGCGAAAGTTGAAGAGGCTGTGTGACGTCTGTGTGCGAATAAATCAAGACTGTTCCCGACCACTGTGTTAATGCTCCACCTGGGACATCAGCGAAGGCAGCGGAACTCAACACTGATTTTAAAATTCAAAATGTCTCTAATGAAATATAATGTCTTCTAAATGAAATATTAAAAAAATGTGAAATTAAAATCTAAATTTAAACGTTATATGTACAAGCACAGTTCTAATGATTCAAGTTTTTAAAGAGGCCTAGAAATACAATATTGTAGTGTACTACAGTACTGAAATACATATAATCTATTAAAAATGACCTCCAAACCAAAGCGTTTCTTTTTATTCAGGCTCCATTTGCACTTCTCTGTATAAATGCCGTCGAGGGAGCAGCTGCTCTGACTGGTACAGTAAAGCGATGCTTGCCATTCAGAGTAAGTTAGGAAGTCCCCACAAAAGCTTTGCAGGCCCCAAACTGTGTGTTGCTTAACTTCACAGGTGTGTCTGGCACCGTGTTGAGCGCAGTTAGGTGTGGTGATTTCAAGTGAGGTAAGGTGATTCAATAATGTGTTACCTCAAGTACACAGTGCATCCATGCTTCTAATGTTTATGCAACAAATTTACAAGATATGCAATCACTAGTGATATTTAGAGGGAATAAGGTAACCAATGTGACATAAACTGAAATCCATTCAGTTCAGCTTTATTTACTATGTAGCACAAAAGGTGCTTTACATTGTCATGCAAAGCACCCTTTGAACCTTTTATAACAGAAAACCATTCAGCGGACGTCTTATTACCTTCTGCAAACCCACTCTGGCCTCATTTGGAGACCTGAAATCTTCCACGTTGTTTGCTCTCCACTTCAGAAGAATACTGCCAAACTGCACGAAGGTTACTAACCATCCAGGAATGTCAATATCCTGTTGCACATTTTTGAAGAGTAAAGAGCACATGCACCAAATTTCATGGCTCAACAGCTTGCGGTTTTGGAGTTGGAAAGGTAAAACATCACGGACAGACAGACTGTATGAAGACATTCTCCACCTCTGTGTAACACTGTGTTTTATTCTAAAAAAAAATTATTTTAGGAACCTGATGCTTCCTGAGAACAGGTCGG